>JABSTR010003260.1:0-33877 GCA_013339765.2 Haemaphysalis longicornis | reverse complement strand
GGTCAGTGCATTTTAGCATCTTTTAGGGCTGCTGAATGCCACCTTACTTTAGTTAAGACGAATGTCTCCAGCATTTCCGAGGCTGAAATGTTTTTTTTTCATTCCCACTGGAGCTATTTTATTGCTTACGGACTTGGCAGACCACTTATTTTTCCGTGGTTTCGTTAGCTCTCCTTGGTCCTTGCTATCAGGCGGTAGTGCGCGCATATTTAACGAGCCAAACCAACCTCTCACTGTGCCAGTATCAGTCTAAACGAGGCGACAGTAGAATTCAGTTGCGCCTGAAATATTCGGAAGTGACAGTGGTGATATGCTGCTGCCGTCGCCGACGTCCGTAAGAGCGGTGAAGAAGCGCGCAGTACCGCGAACCCGGATAGCTCTTGTTGGCGTTTGAGCACTCTATCAGGACACAGCTGGTTTTTTTAACACGAAACTGTTTTATGCCGGGATCCACCAAGATCTGACTGACGTCATATCCGTCACGGAAATGACATCGCCAGAGAAACGTGGCTGCGCCAGGGTTTGAAGCAGGTGCTGCGTCTGCTAGTTCAGTGTAGTTCCGTCGCCGTGACGGGAGGTGTTAGCCGCTTTACCGACTCCGCTACGAGCTGAACCGCACAAAGCCGCATGAAAGCGCTATATATCTTTCCTATAACCTCCTTTATTTCGATGGTGCTGCCGTGTAAGAGAGGTGAAGCGAACTAGTGCATCACGATCCCAATGAGTGCCGACAGTTGGCGCCAGCTGAGCTCCTCGCAGCCCAACCGTCTGACGCACACTCCACGAAGCAGGGACGCAGTGATCGCACATTTGCGAAAGCGACAGGCCAGCAGGTTGTCGCTCGCCAAGCACACCCACAAGACAACCCTGCGAATCCTGCTCCTGCGCTGAGGCGGGCCGTGAGTTCACCAAGCCGTTCTCTGGCAACCCGTTCGGTTTCGCTCGCATGGAGCGTGCGGTCTCATTCGGGTTTACGCAGGGCTCCG
Source organism: Haemaphysalis longicornis (assembly GCA_013339765.2). Classification (NCBI taxonomy): domain Eukaryota; kingdom Metazoa; phylum Arthropoda; class Arachnida; order Ixodida; family Ixodidae; genus Haemaphysalis; species Haemaphysalis longicornis. The sequence goes on along the minus strand of JABSTR010003260.1, from coordinate 32,891 downwards.
GCGCGTCCACTCCAGTGTCTAATGTTGACAAGTCTCACGGTGCCATACCCGAGAAATATAAATGGCGATGTGCAAGTTCATATCGATGCAGAATTAACATTCAACTGAACCTCTGAAGGCACATCTTACTTTCGTGTTTCACCGATTACTATGGAAGAGGGATCAACCGTATTTTTTAAGTGCCCTAAACGTACTATTTGCTTACAGACATCACCATAACAAGTTGTAAGGGCGCGGAAAGGCAATAAGACGCTGAAGAGAACCAAAACACTGCAAAGCCGCTATCAGCTGCGCAGCGGTCATCCCGTGGGCGGCGCGGAGAAGCGGCGGCAGGCGGCGCAGCGAAGGCAAAGCTCGAGGCGTATAGTAAGGAGAGCAAGCGTCGCTATCACTGGCTTCAGAAGTATAACAAATACATAAACAGTAAATTACGAGTCATTAAATCTCGAAAAGAAAGCACCCTGATGAGAAACATGTCAAGCCGTGGGAGGTAGGCTTGCGCAGATACGACCCGCCACACACGCAGCATTCTTTCACAGCCCTTGGCAGACAGACCACGCTCGACCTCCATGCGGGTTGAGGCAGCTGTACGCGCCTCATAAATAACTGAGTGTGATATTTTTAACATAGAGAGAGACATTGGCTCATTTTTAAAAATACGCAGACATTACATTAGCAATCACTCCGTTTACCAGTGCATCTTGTGTTGTATTACAAATATTTCCGATTACCTAGCGGGTATTGGCTTTACAAAACACGTATCATACTGCTCATACTATCCCTTGGCCTTATGATCTATCGCCAAGCCAGGGCAGCTCCGCGAGGCGCTTAGACCTTACATGCCCATATTGGTCATGTTTAGACTGTCCTATATTCCAACGGAGGTACCGAAGCTTTAAAAGGACACTAAACGCTGCATGGAATTTTGTTTCAATTAAAAGATCACACGTTCCGTAGCTCACCCGGTTTTTGTTCGAGGGCCAACGGTGCATGACATCCTGAGATATAAACAAATAAAGCTGGCATTTCTCTAACGTCCGTTTCCCTTTCATTTTTTCGTGACGTAGCTATCGCGTCACAAAGCGCGAGCAAGACCGGTGATACCGCGGTTTTCTCTAAGCGTTCCAACACGTTACCAGGGGTAGCTTTTCGGCTTCCAAGTCATGGCCTATCCCGACAAGGAAACGAAACAAGGAGGCTGGCCGTGATTTGACTACGACGAAACGAGTAAGGCTCGTTTCGAAGCGGCCAAGATCGCCGTGTGCGAAGCCACCCACACCCTATCCATCCGGCCTCAAGGGAAGCCCCTAGTCAGGCGACCTTATTGCTGCACTCTTCGCTGGCGAGAAGGTTGTAGCTGAAACAACGCACGCAGAACGCTTTGCGTACAGAAGCGCTGGGCCGCAGGAAGCCCGGATGGGTGCGATATGAGCTGCCGTGATAGCCGAAAGGTGGTGTATGGTGCCCAGAAGTTTTAGGTGACGGCAACGGGAGGCGACACCGCGCGGCCGAGCACGCGGTGTGAATGTGTGGTCGTCTGCTACGCCAGCTGTCGCCACAGGAGCTACGAAAAGGCGGAACGGAAATTACATAAAAATATATTGTTTTTTTTTAATCTTGCCCATTAACTCAGATACAACAAATAGGCGTTCACAGTTGCACTGCAATGTGACAACAAAATTAGACACAACAGCAAAACGCTAGCAGGCTGCAATACCCCTGTACGTGAGCGTTAATAAAATCGCATTTTCAAAGAGACGCTGCGCAGACTTAGCGTCTTGGTATCATACTATCCGTCCGTTCGGAAGTGCCAGATACGAAGCTTGGTTGTTTGAGTTTGTACTTTGATTGCGCATTCTGCTTGAGCAGTCGGGGTCTTTTCCGCGTAAAAGCAGCATGCATGATATTAATAATCGGCTATATTCTACAGCGCGATTGTTTACAGCTGCAGCCATCGCCAAGCGAGCTGCCGGTTAGGCAGCGGGTTATTGCGATCGTGTAGCCGCTGGAATGCTCGTATCCGAGTCTACGACGATGACCTCGAAGCCAATTCGCAACTTTCCAATTGACGGTGAGATCAAACGCACAACTCGTGTTGCGACCATAGAGTTTCATACTAATATATACTAGAGGGAAATCTGTCGCTGCAGTCGCGGGCCGCCGTAGGTGGCGTCATTGCCGCTAGCGACGTTCCTCGCCTACTTGGCTTAGCTAGTCGTATAGCTTCCTTTATGTCTCGAAGCCAAAATCAGCAAAAAAGCGTAACATTTTTTTTCTTGGTCATCAGGGATGAAGCTTCTACATAATCACTGACAAACTATTCTTTTTGGAAGTTCAATTTTGTAATACCAAAACAAATTTGATGAACCTTCTGCAGTAATATTATTGCTTTTTAGCAGCCAGAGCCAAGTTATCAGCCTGTTCATGAGCCATTCCAAGGACAAGTGGAACATACCTGCCCGGAACATGACGGAACGCTCGCCGAAGCGCGGTTCCCCTAGACAGTGGCGTCAGATTTCCCTCCAGTAGACAACGTAGAAGCTTTTCGCGTCAGCCCAGTGGGTTTCTCGGGCCCACGCTTCGCAGCAGACCATCTTAGTGGTCCGAAATAGCGCAGCCGTACTCTATTTTTTTATCTAATGACTCTCATACAAATTGCTAATTTAACAGCTTATGGCATGACGTAAAGGTCCCGATGCAAATATCCAAGCATGCGGTTGGCATTCTTAGTTATGGGGGGACATGCATATTCCAAGTACCATATTTCATAATGTGAAGCGCAAGGTTCACCCGATCAGTCACCAGAGGATAGTGGGCTAATATTTAAAAAAAAATGCGCATGCGTGTTGTTATGCCGCCGAGTGTTCACATAGTTTTGCACTTCGTAATCTTTAATCTCACAATTGATGTTTCACACCAATTTGCAACCTTGTTAAGATCGTCTGTTACTTCAGGCAAATCACCGGCACATTAAATTTCGCCGTATATGACGCAGCCATCTGCAGAACGTTTAATAGATAAATGAGTGACGCAGTTGGGTGGCAGTTTACACAAACGAGAAAAAATGTGGCCCTATAGTGGCACAGAAGTTAGGGGGGATGACGCGAATGAAAACTCTTAGCAGTGACGTGTTGCGTGCGGGAAGAAAGGAAACTTTTGACCCTGCAAAATACATTGTCATCGATGCTTTGTTTGCGGCGTTTAAGACTAAGTAAATCGTGTGAAACAGAATCAAATGCTTTGGGGAAGTTGAGACAAAAAATAATTATCATAACCGCGATATACACTAAAGAACGGATCATTAGTAAAAAAAATAGAACTGCGATTTACACGTTAAATATTTTCGAAAACCATGTTGACAATTTGGGAAAAATTATTTTTACAAAAACATTTAATCAGATGGGAACCCACAGTGTGCTCAAACATTTTACAGGAATACTCGTCAGAGATTGAGGACGGTAGTTACGAGGGAAATGTGAATCACCAGCCATGTAAACCGACGTTCAAGGCTGAGGAAAATGGGATATTAAGAGCAGCTAAGAACAGTATTCATCAACTGCAACAAACGCATCATTAGTGAAAGTGAGCTGCATAAAGATTGTTTTGATGCCACCAACTATGTTCTAAAATTTTTATTTCTTTGCTTCTAAAGGTTTAGGTAGGGTGTCGCAAAATAAATTTTGGTTTGCACTCGTCCTAGTGTATTCTATGTCAGCTCGCTGATAGACCAACCAACGAGCTGCACTATTCGCATGCTACACCCGACGAAACGGTACGGTCTAAATGGTTGGGAAATCATCAGGAACGTGCGCTCGAGCGCTTTTGTTGTTATTGTTGTACGAGTTTATCGATCCATGACAAAATTTTATCTGTGTAAAGGTACTAATTCTCACTGACCGAAGGTTCCTCAAAGCTATCCAAAAAATCCTTCATGAATGGCCCTAAGTCAGTCGTGATTGATTCAATGTTAGCTTGAGAGTAACATTGAAATATTGTTTTTTTTGGCAGTGCTTAAGCTTTTAGTGTGAAAAGAAGTTATAAATGGCAGATTATTTCACTAGGGGAGTGCGAGGCCAGACCGACGGGAGTAGTAGTGGGAATAAAATCGAATGTGGTGGCGCCAAAAACAGTAATACGAGTGGGATTGTGGACTAGCTGTGTGAGATTAAAATCGTGCTGTAGGTTTAAAAGCTTGTACATTCAGATGAGGCATGTTTAAGGGTGACCGATTCATTATGAGAAGTTGAAGTCGCCCAATCAAATAACGGAGATTTGGGATATGGCAGAATCAATTGGTTAAGGCCATCGTGTGGGTCAGGTAAAAGGAGGCTGAATATGTTGGTGGTCTATAACAAGCGCAGAAAAGGAAATCCTGATACGCAATAGTCACGCGCACACAGACAAGCACTAACGCTGTAGAGATGAGGACGTTGCACAAACACCGGCACAAGATAGCAAATATTGTGGACTTAATTTCTTTTGCTCGATAGGAGATGCACAACATTCCATGGCACTAAGAGCAATCATAACGCCACTGTAACTTTATAAATAACAATAATGAAATCCCCGGAAGGGCCACAACTAATATTACAAAACTGACAAAAAGTTAAAGGCCTATTAGGCTACTCCGTAATGCGAAATTTGAGCGCAGCTAAAATTTCGCATTACGGAGTAGCCTGATAGAAAATATACAAAATAGAAATACAAAATATTTTACGCGAAGATTTTCAAACGTATGGGCGGCGAAGGTGAGTCTCTGCATCGGCAGCGCGGAGTGCAGTGTTTTTTCGGGACAGCGCATGGCTGCAGCTTCTGGATTCTGGTGTCTGCGGCACGAAGCCTCTGCTCGGGCAGCTCGTCTAGCCGCATCGCCAGACGAATCACTTCCTTTGCCTCAGGAAGTGATCGCTTCAGAGGCAAACGTACGATGGCCCGCGCTACTTTCACGTACTACCGTCGGGAGCACGCTTCGCGCGGCGCCCTCGGCATCCCAGGCAGTACAGGAGTGTTCGGCATAAATCAAGCAGTTGTACTTTGGCCGGTGACTTTTTGTTCGGCCTTTTTCCGGCAGCCATGTTCGGCCCGTGTCCACATGTGGGCCTTTTGGCCGTATACGGCCGTACTCCCATGGCTGTCCAATGGCCAGTGTCCGTCGGCCAGTCGAACGGCTTACGTTCATACGGCCTGATTCCAGCCGTAGGGCTCCGGCCGTTCCAAAGCTGCCCGTGTACGGCCGAATTACGGCCACCGGAGGACAGCCGAGATGTGGTCGTTGGACTCCACCTGCACTACAGCTGCCGGAAATACGGCCGTGCTACGGGCATTGGAGTTCAGCCACAGTACGTTAACAGTACTGAGGCCGGTCACTGCAGTCGCGCAAGCAGATGACTCAGTCGTGCTGTGCAGCAGCACAAACCCAGCATTTTGGGTCCAATACAGCCACATCAAAGTGAACCCGAGCGCCACCACCAGCCGTCCAGCCTTCAGCGCAGCCTTGCTTAATTATCAGCGTCAATTGACACCAAAATTCATTTATTAACCAGTGCTCACAAATCGTCGTCCCTTTAATTGCTGTGCTTCTTTTACTGTCGAATACAGAAAATATTCAGTTTTTTGTAGAACTGTAACAGATGTAATGTCCATGTCCTGATATTTTCTGTGGGGCGGCTTACCTGCAAATAACGGGGAAGGAGGGGAAGGGGCGGGGTGGGAGGTTGTTGAATTTTACAAAAATGAAAGTGCCGCTTTTAGCCAATTTCCTTTAGGACAATCTTCCTGAGCACTTTCATGCTCTCAATAAATCAACTATTCTCACAACAGTTGCTTGACCAGTTTTGTTGTATATAAACCGGCGCGAATGCCTTTACAAATGGTTTTGGTACTCGACAAAAACTGAGTAGCATTCAATATAATTTCCTTCACACAAAAGTATGTCCAGTATTTGCCCATTTTTCTTGCAAATAAATTTTCTACTCGATCAACATTTCTGATGACCTTTCACAGGGCTGATCCTAGGAGAGGTCGAACAAGTGCTTTCATTTTCAATCTATTTTTTAAGTTGTTTTCATGAGTTGCGTGCACACCACTTAATAGCCCAAAAGAACTTAATTTTCCTCTGATGTCGCACTACGGTAAAAAAATTCTAGACGCGTTGAGAATCACGCCTTGCTTCGGGTGGCTGCAGTTGAATCCCTATGTGTTCACGCAAGGAAAGGCATAAGTCTAGAGTTTCATAATTTGTTTAAAACCAATAACATAGCAATGGTAGTATTCATACAGCAAAAATTGCATACTGCAACGAATAAAACAATAAATATTTCATTGCTCAAGTTTGAATGCATAAGGTTCTCAACCCGTCGGAGGCGAACTTGGGGCTCCGCAAGTTTATTTTTTATTTATTATTTATTTGTTCATTTTATTTATTTATTTATTTATTTATTTATTTATTTATTTATTTATTATTTATTTATTTTTATTTATTTATTTATATTATTTATTTGATATCTGCTTGCCTTTGCATGCATTACAGTAAAGAGAGATACATAACACTAAGCATCGAATATGAGACCAAATAACAAAATATTTCCACAAAGCGCGGGGAAATAGTCATTTTAAGCAGTTGGTACAATAATACTTGGAAGATCTGGAATACGTGGATCTAAGAAAAATGAATCGCTCAAGGCGTCACATTTAAAGGAAAGTTAATAATTTGCTCAAGCTAGCGGTCCCACTTTGGGATATGTAGAATGGCGCTTGGACATACTCCTCCTCTTCTCGAATGATAGATACTTCTCCAGTTTTCGAATGATAGATATTACGAAAACATTTCAACGTGAGGTTTCGTCTCTGATCTTTCCCGTCTTACCATTCAAGTTTACTTTTAGTGTCCCTCATGCTAAGTTGACAGTGCCAATTACTTAATACGAATCGCAATGCCCCATTCTGTATATTTTCGAGCGTATCAACCAGCTCCTTGTTGTAGGCATCCCAGAAAACACATGCGTACTCCAGCATTGAGCGCACATGAGTAAAATATGGTTGTTCTTTTAAGTTAGATTGAGGTTCCCTGAAATTTTATCTCGGAAAGCTAAAAACACGTGCAGCCGTAACTTTTGTGTTGGGTACGTGCCTGTTTAACCTGTAACCTCTCGTTAAATAAACTCCTAGTTATATATATATTCCCCGGCGTTCTTAAAGCAGTGTAATTTACGGTATACGTATTCAATTGGAATTAAGGTTTTCTTGTAAAGGTGACGTTACACACTTTTTAACATTCAACGACTTTTCTGAATCTGCACACCAGCATGTTATTAAATTAGAATCATGCTGCAGGTATTCCGAATCACGTTCATTCGCTATAGCCCTGTGAACTACACAGTCATTAACGAGCATTTTGAACAAACACTTGTGGCCAATGCTAATAACATTTATATCTACCAGAAACAATAGAAGTCCCGCAACTGACATTTGGGGAATTCCTGAGGTCTCGGGAACATATCCGGACGAACAACCATTGACAGCGACCGACTGCTCTCTTAGAGAGATATACTCGGCTATCCATGCAATGACCGATTCATTCGGTTTATAGCCCGCAATGTGCTACCAAGAAGCTGATAGGGAACACCTCCAGATGCCTTTTTTGCAGTACAAGAAAATACAGTCAACTACTTTAAGCTTATCTATTGCTAGAGTCAAATCGTGAGCGAACTCAACAAGCTGCGTTCAGCAAAAAAAAAAAAAACCCGACGAAATTCGTGTTTGAGGGATGCTGGCGGATATGTTTAAACAAATGAGTCATTTGCGATGTGTAGCTAAGCTCACCTTCAAACACCGAAACTAAATTAACATACAGGCTTCGTCATTCACAGGGCTCTGTTGTTATGCCAAATTTAAAATAACACGTGTTTCTAAATAGACAACCATAAAATACCATGAAGCAGGGCACGAAGTTGAGCCTACCAATGCACGAGCTTAGCCTCTTCCCAGGCAACACAGGACTGTTCGGCCTAAAACAGGTCGGTGTACTTTGGCCGGTGATGTTCTGTCCGGCCGTTTTCCGGCAGCCATGTTCGGCCCATGTCCAAATGTGGGCCTTTTGGCCGTATACGGCCGTACTCGCATGGCTGTCCAACGGCCAGTGTCCGTCGGCCAGTCGACCGGCTTACGGTCGTACGGCCAGATTCCAGCCGTAGGGCTCCGGCCATTCCAAAGCCACACGTGTACGGCCGAAGTACGGCCGCCGGAGGACAGCCGAGATGCGGTCGTCGGACTCCAGCCGGACTAAAGGTACCGGAAATACGGCCGTGCTACGGGCATTGGAGTTCAGCCACAGTACGTTAACTGTACTGAGGCCGATCACTGCATGTCGGGCAAGCAGATGACTCATTCGCACAGTGCAGAAGCCGCACAAACCCAGCATTTTGGGTCCAATGCAGCCACATCAAAGTGAGCTCGCGCGCAACCACCAGCCGTCAAGCTTTCAGCGCAGCCTTGCTTAATTACCAGCCTCAGTTGACAGCAAAATTCATTTATTAAACAGTGCTCACAAATTGTCGTTCCTTTAATTGCTGTGAATCTTTTACTGCCGAACACAGAAAATATTCAGTTCTTTGTTGAGCTTGAATAGATGTATTGTCCAGGTCCTGATATCCTCTGTGGGGCGGCTTACCTGTAATAAACGGGGAAAGAGGAGGGGGGGGCGCATACTTTAGTGGGTTGAATTGCAGAGAGATAAATTGCGCCGCTTTTAGCCAATTTCTTTTAGGGCAATATTCCGGAACACTTTCGTGCTATGACTACCTAAACGATTTTTATAACCGTTGCTTGACCAATTTTGATGTATATAAAACCGGCGTGAATGCCTTTACGAAGCGTTTTGGTTCTCAACAAAACACTCAGGAGCATTAGTATAACTCCTTCACAAAATGTATGTCCAGTTTTTGCCCATTTTTCTTGCAAAGACATTTTCTACTCGATCAACTTTTCTGATGATCTTGCGCAGGGCTGATCCTAAGAAGTAGCGAACAGGTACTTTCATTTTCAATCTATTTTAATGTTGTTTTCATGAGTATACGTACACACCACTTAATAGTCCAAAAGAACTTAATTTTCTTCTAATGTCATACTACGTTCAAAAAATTCTAGACGCGTTGCGAATGACGTCCTGCTTCAGGTGGCTGCAGTTGTATCCCTCTGTGTTCACGCAAGGAAAGGCGTAAAATTAGAGTTACATAATTTGTTTCAAACCAATAACATAGCAATGGTAGCATGCATACAGGAAATCTTGCATACTGCAACCAATAGGGCAATAAATATTTTATTGGTCAAGGTTGAATGCGTAGGGTTCTCAACCCGTCGGAGGCAAACTTGCGCCTCAGGAAGTTTATTTATTTATTTATTTATTTATTTATTTATTTATTTATTTATTTATTTATTTATTTATTTAATAATATTCATTTATTATTCATTCTTTTATTTATTATTTATTTATTTATTTGGTGCCTGCTTGCCTTTGCATGCATTACAGAAGGGAGATACATAACACTAAGCATTACATATGAGACAAAATAACAAAATAATTCTACAAAGCGCGCTGAAAATCGTCAATATAAACAGTTAATGCAATCATACGTGGAAGATAATTACACTGCAGTATTGATGTAAAATAAAATGAATCGCGCAAGGCGTCACCTTTAAAGGAAAGTTAATAATTTGCTTTAAGCTAGCGGTCCCACTTTGCGATATGTAGAATGGCGCTTGGACATACTTCTCCCCTTCTACTCCAGTTTTCGAATGATAGATATTACGAAAAAAGTTCAACCTGTGGGTTCGTCTGTGATCTTTCACGTCCTGCCATTTCAGTTTACTTTTAATTTCTCTCATGCTAAGTTGAGAGAAAGTAAAAGTACATAATTACCTAATACAAATCGCACTGACATATTCTGTATGTTTTCGAGCGTATCAACCAGCTCTTTGGTGTAGGGATCCACGAAAACAAATGCGTACTCCAATATTGAGCGCGCACATGAGTGAAATACAGTTGTTCTTTTCAGTTAGATGGAGGTTCACTGAAATTTCGTCTCAGAAAGCCAAAAACATATGCAGCCGTAACTTTTATGGTGTGAACCTGCCTATTTAACCTCTAACCACTCCCTAAATAAACTCCTAGGTATTTATATTCCTCGGCCGTTGTCACATCAGCATAATTTACGGTATACGTATTCAATTGGAATGAAGGTTTTCTTGTAAAGGTGCCGTTAACACACTGTTTAACATCCAAAAACTTTTCTCAATCAGCACAGCAGGATGTTATTAAATTTGAATAAAGCTGCAGGTATACGGAATCACGTTCATTCGCTATAGTCCGGTAAACTACACAGTACTTTTGAACAAAGCTATAGGGCCAATAGTAATAACAATGCGAAAACCGATTCATTCAGTTCATAGGATGAAATGTACTACGCATAAGGTGATATGGAACATCATCATTTGCTTTTTTGCAGTCCAAGAATATACAGTCAACCACTTTAAGCTTATCTATTGCAAGAGCCAAATCGTGCGTGAACTCAACAATCTGCGCTGAGCAAGAAAATCCTTACAAAATCCGTGTTTGCTAGGATGCTGGCGATTATGTTTAACCAAATGAGTCATATACCAGGAGTAGCTAAGCTCACCTTCAAACATAGGAACTAAATTAACAGCTAGGCTTCGTCACTGACAAGGCCCTGTTGTTATCGCAAATTTAAAATAATTTTTTTCTAAATAGGCAGTCGTAAAATCCCATGAAGTAACATAGTGCAGGGCATGAAGTTGATCCTACCAATGCACGAGCGAGTCTCTTCTACGTTTATCACCAACAACATAGTGCAACATTGCTTGTCGCAGTTTAAATGTAAGCAGAATAACATGCGCTTTTGCTCGCACTTGCCTTTCTTTGGTGGGGAGTACTTGACATGGTGGCGGTTTAGCTCCTGAGTGGTGGCCGCTTGCTCGACGCCCTTGAAGGCGAGTTATTTTGGTGAACCATCTCCATCTCGGATCGGACATCTCTGCCGGTTCGATGTCTCCAATGCTCTCCATTTATTGAGGGGGCGAATAGCCTCGAGCTGATGCGTCGACGAAGCCGGCGGCAGAGGCGTGGTAGCGGCGATGACTGGCGAGGCTTAGCTCACCCGTCGGTGTGGCACAGTCTTCTTGTGGTAATAAATGACATTTCGATGGCCTAACAGGTTCCCTGCCAATGTCCAGTGAGTCCTTGCACCTTGCCCGTTCACCGAGAACACTCATTACTGTTTGACAAACGATGTTCGTTCATTTAAAACGTAGAAACACGGAGCGGATGAAAAACGCGTCCCCGTCGTTCGGCTCCCTAACGGCTTTTTCTCCCCCCAGGAAAAAACCGGTCGGTCTCCTTCCAAACACGTCTGTGCATGAATTCTCGGCGCCCAGGCGCGTGCCGTTGTTCGGCTGTATGCCGTTTGCCGAAAAAATGACGTATAACCAGATACCTTACGTAGGCCGGTGTCCTCTTGAACACCGCTTGCCAAATATTCTGTGGCCATTCGCTTGCCGTAATTCGGCCGAGGACAGCTAACCGAACGAAAAACGTATGTTCTGGGGCCGTAAATCGGCCGGTATCCTTCATAACACTGGTTGTCCGAAGCAAACGAATATTCTACCGCCGGACGCGCGGTTCACCGTTGAAACAACGAAAGCACGGCAGCCGCGCTCCGGCCGGTCTCCTTTCGAACACTAACTGCCGCAAGAATACGCATATTCTGTGGCCGGTCACTTGCCGTGCTTCGGCCGATTAGCGCTTCCCGAAGAAAAAACGGATGCCCTAAGGCCGTACTTCGGCCGTTCTCTTTCTCAACATCGGCAGCCGTAAGAGAACTTAATATCTGGCAGCCGGTTATCTGCCGTTGTGCGTCCGGACACGGGGGGACGGAGAAATACCGAAGCGCTGGTTGCCGAATGTTGGCCGTTCAACGCATAATCAGTGGCTGCCGGAACCTGGATGCTGGCCGGACATGCCAGCAAGCGGCCATAGTCGGGCCGGTCTTGGGGGCACACTTTCTGTGCCGCCTGGGTTCTACGCTTATCACCAACAAAATAGTGAAACATTATTTTTCGCAGTATTATTGTAACAAGAATAGCCGCAAACTTGCGCTTTTGCGCGCCCTTGCCTTTCTTTGGTGGCGAGTCCTTGACATGGCGCCAGTTGAGCTCGTGCATGGCGGCCGCTTGCTCGACGCTCTTTAAGGCCACTTATTTTGGTGTACCACCGCCACCTCGGGTCGAACATCTCTGCCGGGTCGATGTCTCCACTGGTTTCCATTTCTTGAGGGGGCGAATAGCCTCGAGCTGATGCGTCGACAAAGCCGACGGGTGAGGCGTGGTAGCGGCTATAACTGGCGAGAGAGAGAGAGAGAGAGAAAGAACTTTATTTGCCCAGACGTAGAGAGCTTGGACTCTCTTTGCCGCGTTAGTCAGCCAGAAGATCTTGGTCCCTGGCGGCTTCTTCGGCCATCTGGACAAGGCGTACCTGCGTTAGAGGATCAGAGCTGCGCAGCAGTGCTCTAGGTGGTTGATATCTATGCGGGGTAGAGGGGCCTTGCTCCGTGGTTTTTTTGGGGGGGCATTTCCACATAATGTGCGTGAGGTCTGCGTGGTAGCCGCAGTGCTTGCACTTATCCGAGAAGATCTCTGGATGGAAGTGACTATAGGCCAGCGGGTTCGGGTAGGTATTGGTTTGAAGTTGCCTCCATGCTTTGGCCTGCGCAGCGTTGAGTGTGCGGTGGGCGGCTGGAAATTCGCACCTGCTGTGTTTGTAGTAATTTGTTATCTCTTTGTACGAGTTGACGCTGTCGAATTTCTCTGAGTGATCTGTTGCCACTGCAGGGGGGGTTAACTGCTGCTCGGGTGACGATCTCGCAAACAGCTGTGTGGGCCCGTTCGTTGCCCTGTAACCCTTCGTGTGCAGGAGTCCATATAAGTTTCGTTGACCGGTAATTTGGTGCTCGCAGCTGTTGAAGCATTCTTGCGCCGACTTGGGATATCCGCCCTTAGCTGTAGCTACGTATGGCTGCCTTCGAGTCGCTGATTATGTATGTGGCTCGAGTTGCGGTGATCGCAAGAGCGATAGCTGCTTGTTCTGAAGATGTAGTATTTTTTGTGAGAACTGTCGCCGAGGTTTGTCCTTTGTGGTCCACTACCGCCACATCCATGGCGTTGTTTTCGGGATAGTCCGCTGCGTCTACAAATACTGTTTCTGGGTTGTTGCCGTATTGTTTTGTGAGAGCTTGTGCTCTTGCCGTTCTCCTGGCCTTATTATATGTCGGATCCATGGTTAAGGGTAGTGGAGTTGTGCGTATAAGCTCTCGTAGCGTGGCGGGTATGTCAACTTCTTCGGCTTGTGTTGATCCATAGGGAATGCAAAGTTCTCTTAGATTGATTGATTGATTGATTGATAAATCTTTATTTGCGAGCCTGAGGCGCAGATGTCAGGGCGCCCGCCTGGTGGGGGGCATCCTTAGTCCAGGATACCATGGCTGCGGCTGGCTGTCCGGGTCCTCGTCACCAGGTCTTGCTGGATCCTGAGGTCCGGACTAGTCAGGCAAGCCATCCACTGCTCATAGGATGGGGTGGGGTTGGGAGGGAGGTGCGGGGTTCTTTGACACTCCCATACCTGATCATATAGGGTGCCAGGAGAAGGACAGAAATTACAGGTGGCGGGGTATTGAGTTGGGTAAATGGCGTGAAGAAGGGTGCTGTGGTGATATGTATTTGTCTGAAGTCTTCTCAGGGTGGTGGCTTCATCTCTGAGAAAGTCTTGGGTGCGGTTCCGGGTATTTTCTTCGGTCGAGACGGTAGTGGGCTAAATTTTCGGCGTAATTCGTGAGCGGGTTCATTTTGGGGGCAAAAAGCGAAGTTGTTACCCCTTCGGTAATGGCCCGGTGTATATGCGCGCGGGCAGCGGCATGTGCCGCCTCATTACCTTGGAGGAATTCATGTCCAGGTACCCAGACGATGTGTACCTCGTGGAGTCGGGGGATGCTCTTGAGGATGTGAAGCGCAGTGTTGGAAATGCGTCCCCGTAGGTAATTATGGCAAGCTGCCTGGGAGTCTGTCAGCGCTGTGATGGCGTCGTCACCGTCGTGGCGGCTAGGGCAATTGCAACCTCCTCGGCAGCCTCTGCAGAAGTTGTGCGGACTGTGAGAGCGGTCATTTCATGCCCTGCTGCATTTGTTACACACACAGCATGGGCTGGCCGATGCGGATACGGGGACGCGTCAGTGTATCGTGCAATTGGGCTATTACCGTATTTAGCGCACATAGCTTGCACTCTAGCGATGCGTCGAGCCTTATTGTGAACCAGATCCATGTTTCTCGTAATCCGGGCTACACGAATGGCTTCTCGTACGTGCAGTGGTATTCGTTCTTTGTGTTCTTGAAGGGGGGTTGTCAAATGGCCTAACCTTCTCATCGTGGCCCGTCCGGTCGGTGTTAGTTTTAGGCGTTCTAACTGGGAGATGTGATGCGCCTCTTGTATCTCTTCCCAGGTGTTATGGATTCCTACACGCAACAAATTCTTGGTTGATGTCTTTGGAGGGAGGCCTAAGGCAGTCTTGTACGCCTGGCGGAGCAAAATGTTAAGCCTTGCTCTTTCACTCGCTTTGAGGGCCAAATATGGTGTGCCGTATGCGACCCGGCTAATGAGTACGGCTTGAACAATGCGTAATGTATCAGACTCTTGCATTCCGAATCTTCGATTGGATACACGATGTATTAGGTGAATGAGTTGGGAGAGCGTTCGTTGCGGCGGTGCGATCGTATGGAGACCTGAACCGTTTTTCGGTACCGTGAGACCCAAGATGCGGAGATGGGCAACATTGGGGACTGGGTTTCCTGCAATTGTGAGCGCCGGATCCGGGATGCTTTGTTTGCGATGTTGCGCTGTCTTGGTTCAGAGAGTAAGGAGGGCCGATTTTTCCGAAGCACACTCAAGGCCCCGGGCGCTTAGATACTGCTGTGCTTCTTCGATAGCGCTTTGCATGGCGTCTTGTTGCTCGCCCATGGACCCCGTAGGGGTCCATAGGGAGAGGTCATCCGCGTAAAGCGCGTGCTTCAGATGTGGGATATTTTCCAACAGAGGGGGAAGGTCCTTCATAGCGATGTTAAACAGAAATGGTGATATGACGGAGCCTTGAGGGGTGCCTTTAGGAATGGTCTTGAATGTGGTGGGCGACAAATTTGTCGCCCCGTAGGAGTTTTGGATAGCCTTTCAAATTTTGAGATTTTCTGCGCCTCTATGAGCTCGTCGATGCGGTTGTGAAGGCCCAAAGCATCGAACCTGTCGTTTGGGGTTAACATTGGCAGTCCAATAGCTCGTTTATATGCCCTTTTAATCATATTGTTGATTTTTTTCTTTTTCCCCCTTCTTGAGATTAAGGTAAGGGGTGACGTAGATTATCCGGCTGATGATGAAAGCCTGGACGAGTTTTATGGTGCTTTCTTCTTTCATCCCCCCTTTTCGGTTGGTTATGCGAGAGATAAGGCGGATGGTCTGTGTAGTTTGCTTGTCCAATGCCTTTATGATTTCCGTGTTACTTCCTGTGGCGTGGATATTTAAACCCAGGATTCGAATTGAGTTTACAGTAGGTATGGTTCTTCCCGCGTGATGCAGCTCAATCTGGGGATCATCAGTGGGCATTGACCGTCGCGTACGGTGTGCAGGGCGGAGGATAAGTAGTGCTGATTTCTCCGTGGAGCAGGTCAGACCCTTAGGAGAGATGAATGCGTTTATCGTATCTACGGCGAGTTGTAGTCGTTCTTGTATTTCTCCGTCACTGCCTTTATTTGTCCAGAGCGTGATATCATCAGCATAAAAACTGAATTTCAGGTCCTTTATCCCCTCTAGTTTCTTGGGCAGATCCAGTAGAGCCATATTGAAAAGGTAGGGAGATAACACTGAGCCTTGCGGCGTTCCTCTGCTGCCGAGGTTGATATTTTCGCTTTGGATGCAACCAAGACTGAGTGTGGCTGTCCTGTCACTTAGAAAGTTGCGGATATAGTGATAGGTTCGCGTTCCTACCCCTATCTTTTGGAGACTCTGGAGAATAGCTTCGTGCCTCACGGAATCAAATGCTTTGGCTAGATCTAACCCAAGTATGACTCTGGTGTCCAGAGGGGAACCGCCATGCCCCTCGAGAATCTGCTTCTTCAATCTAAGCATGGTGTCTTGAGTGGAGAGCTTTTCTCTGAAACCCACCATGGTGAAGGGGTACAGATCTTTTTCTTCCATGTATCGATTGAGTCTGTTGAGTACGACGTGTTCCAGAAGCTTTCCTAGGCATGAAATGAGGGATATCGGTCTCAGATTTTCCAGATTTAGTTTCTTTCCTGGTTTTGGGATCAGTTTTATTGCGGCTGCCTTCCACTGCCTTGGTATGTTGCCACTTTCCCAGCATTTGTTGAAGTATTTTGTCAGCACCTCCACTGAGGTGTCGTCTAAATTTCGGATCATTTTATTTGTGATTCCATCCGGTCCAGGTGCAGAGTTAACTCGTAGGGTTTGTATTGCGTAATTAACCTCTGCTAGCGTTATAGGGGCGTCCAACGCCTGGTTATCCATCCCGGCATACGGTGCCTGGGGGGTGGGTAGTTCTGCCTTTAGGTATTTATGACATAATTCCTGGATAAGTTGTTGCTCTGTTCCGGGGTATGTATGTATGAGTTTTGCAAGATTGTGCTTTTGGGTTGTTCTATTATTCTCTGGATCGTCAAGATAACGAAGGAGGTGCCACGTTTTCTTATTATCAATGTGTCGATCCATTGCTTCACACAGTGAGTTCCAAGACTGATTGGCCAATTGTCGGGTGTAATCTTGTATCTGCTTATTAAGCTTGGCTATTCTCCTCCGCAGATTGCGGAGGTGTTTGTGCGCTTGGAGCCTCTGTTGCAACCGTTTCTTTGCCAGCCACATGTGAGCGAGTTTCGCATCCACATCTTTTGGTTCTTCCTGTCCCCTGGGAATCTCCTCTGTGGCGGTGTTGACGTCGTCAATTATTTGGCGCACCCAGCTATCGATGTCTGTGATTTCATTGATGGTCTCCCTTCCATTGTTGCGGATATGTCGAAACTTGTCCCACTCGGTGATCCTAGTCATTCTTGAGTTTACGTTACTTGAGGTGGTTGTTATTGTAGTTGCGACTATGTAATGATCACTTCCTAAGTCTTCTTGCAGGTTGAGCCATTGAGTGTTTTTGACGTTTTTGGTGAGCGATAGGTCCGGCGTAGTATCTCTGGACACGCTATTTCCAATTCGGGTAGGGTAGGTAAAGTCGGTGACGAGTGCGAGGTCTAATTGATGAATGTCTTCCCAAAGATTTCTACCTTTACGAGTTTGCTTATCGTAACCCCAAGCGGCGTGCGGGGCATTGAAGTCGCCAATAATTAGTAGGGGGTTATTCTTACAGATGTTGAGGGTGGCTTTGAAGAGCTTGGTGAACTTGTGCTGCTGTCTTGGATTGCTGTATACGTTTAACACGAATATACTGTATTTAATTTTTTTTTGTTCTGACGTCCGATCATTTCTAGAAGGATGTGATCTGCCGTCTCAATTTCGGTGTTGTGCTGGATTACTGGGATATTTCGTCTAACTAACGTTGCTATCGGAGGTTTGCCGGTAATTTCTGGCTGCATGTATGTAACGTACCCCGATAGCTTTGCAATTACACCCCTTTCTTGTAGTGCAATGACGTCAGGTTTTTTTGCTGTTTCCAAATGGTCAATGTATATCTGTTGGTTATGTCTTTTCCGTTGGTACCCTCTGCAGTTCCACTGCCAGGTTACATACTGGTTTCGAGATTTGGACATGGGACCTGTACTGCCTGTCTTCGCTTCTAGTTGTGCTCCCCAACTATGTGAGTGTTGCCCGGAAGCCTGGGATCGTTGCACTGTACTTCCAAGGTGTTTTCTAGCTTGGTGATTCTCGTGTTCATAATTCCCATTTGTTTCTGGATGCTAGCAGCAAAATCGGCAATTTTCGATTCTATCTTCTCGGTGATGGAGTCAAAGCGCTTATCGAGGTTAAGGCTTAGTTGCCTTCTGATTTCTTCTTGAATTCTTGGCCTGTTGAGGATTTCTGAAGCTTTCCTCTTGGGTGGAGGAGAATCTGCATCAGAATTGATTTCTCCCCCTCCGCTTCTAGTGGCTCATTTTCAATTGTGGGTACTTGATTTACCGCTACCTGTCCTGTGTTAATCTGTGCCTTCAGTGCGGTTATTTCTTGCTTATGTGCAACGTTTTCGCGAACCGTTGTCTCTAAGAGTTCCCGGATCCTTTGTAGTTGCTGTTCAAGCTGCGCATTTGGATGTGGTGCGCTGTGTGTTTGGTGTTGGTCTTGGGAAACCGCTGCTGCCCAGCTCACCTTATTGTCGTTGCGCTGGTCTTCTTCTTTCGGGTGATGATCTCTGCTAACAGCCCTGGCCTGGGATTTTGAGCGCCCCCGCGTTGAGCCGGAGACATTCTTGGATGCTGAGCGGGAGCTCCTTCTGCTGTTCTGTGCACCCTGTGTCTGTCGTGGTAGCCTTGGGAAGGACTTTGATCGGCCTCTCTCCTGGTTGTGCGCTTTGTCAAGTAGATCTTTCCGTGAAAGGTGGGCCGTAGTTCTCGATCACTGCGTTTCCTCTCGACTGTCACTGCCCGAGGCTTCTGAAACTGCATGTTAGTAGTGTAGGCGTTGTTGCTTGATTATTTCCCATTTTCTCTGAATGAGCAGATAGGTGGTCTTGTACCTTTGGCGGCAACGTTTGTCACCGGTTACGTGGTCCTTGCCACATATTGCACATTGAGGTATGCATCCATGTGCACTGTCCGGGTTGGATGCGCCGCAGGTCTTGCAGGTTTTGTTCTCCGACTGTGGGCATACATCTTTCCGGTGTCCTACACCCCCGCAGGCGTCGCAGATTTCTTGTTTCTTTTTGTGCAAAAAAGCACCGATATTCTGCTCCTCTGTAGTACACGAAGTACGGCACTTGGCTTCCCTCAAAGATGATGATAGCAGAGTTGGTCTTGCCCATTCTGCGTGCTGTTAGTATGGTAGGGTTCTTGCTATATTTCAGACTTTTGTTGATGTCTTCATCGGAGTCGTAATCAGGGATATTATAGATGACGCCCTTGGTAGTGTCTTCAGGGGCAGTGGCGTAGGCCCTGATTTCATGTCTTGTCGGAGATGCGTATCTCTCTCAGCTCGTTGTATTTTTCGGCATTCCCAATCTTGGGTGTGCTGATAATTACGATGTTCTGAGTCGGGTTCGTCCTTACAATGTCCATTTCTACATCACTGGGCTGTAGTGCCGTAGCGCTGTTTATGGCGTCGCGTATCTGCGCGTCGCTGTGCTTGCGAACGTCAAGCCCGTCACGCGGTCGGAGAACTATTTTGGTGCCCTCTTTCGGTAACCGCGCGCGGTTGCCTGTAGCGCGCCGGAAGACGCGAGCGTGGTGAGTTGCCGCTTACTGGCGTGCTTGTTGCTGCTCCAGAACACCCTGTGCCCGGCCTCCTGGCCGTTGAGCTTAGCGTACAGTACGTGCTCTGCCTGCGTTGTTTGTGGCATGAGAGCAAGCCTACGTCGTTATGAAAATCTTCCGGTGAAATATCCTCACCTTCAACTTTTACTACTTCCATTCCTGTGGTGGTCGGAGGTCTGGGTTTGCTAGCGCCGGGCATATCACCGAAGTAGCGTCGGAGAGTTCGTCTGCAGCTGGCGCTGGACCTCCAGCTGTGCGGCGGCCAGGTGAGGCTCCGAACTGCTGGTTAGGGTTAGCTGCCGAGCCACTGCCGTCGGTTTTCAATTCTCGGTGCTGGAGTGGTTCTCGGGTGGATCTCCGTGTTCTTGGTCTCTGTCGCTGCAGGATGGTCTTGCGAATGCCACACTGCACTTGAAAGCAGCCAAATTCGTGATACTGCGCCACGAGTAAAGAAAACATGCAGAGAGCAAGTGAGGCGCCTCCGCTCTTCTGCCTCGTCTTCTTCTCCCTCTTTTTCTATAACTGGCGAGGCTTAGCACAACCGCCAGTGTGGCACCGTCTTCTTGTGGCAATAAATGGCACTCCTATGGCCTAGAAGGTTCCCTGGTAATGTCCAGTGAGTCCTAGCTTGCACCTTGCCCGTTCACTTAGAACACTCATTACTGTTTGACAAAAAGAAGGTTGTTCATTTAAAATGTAGGAACACCGAGCGGATAAAAAATGCGTCTGTGTCATTCGGCTCCCTAACGGCTCTTTCTTCACCCAGGGAGGAACTGGTCCTACACCGGCGGGTCTTCTTCCAAACACGTCTGAGCATGAATTCTCGGCGCCCATACCCGTGCCGTTGTTCGGCTGTACGCCGATTACCGAAAGAATGACGTATAACCTGAGACCTTGTGTAGGCTGGTCTCCAGCTGAACACCGGTTGCCAAAAATTCTGCGGCCGTTCGCTTGCCGTAATTTGCCCAGGACTGCTAACCGAATGCACAATGTACATTCTGGCGCCTAGCGTCGGCCGGTTTCCTGTATAACACCGGTTTCCCGAAGAAAACGAATATTCGGTCGCCGAACACGCGGTTCACCGTTGAAACAGCGATTGCGAGGCAGCCGCGCTCCGGCCGGTCTCCTTTCGAACACCAACTGCCACAAAAATACGGATATTCTGTGGCCGGTCGCTTGCCGTGCTTCGGCTGAACACCACTTCCCGAAGGAAAAACGGATGCCCTACAGCCGTACTTCGGCCGTTTTCTTTCTCAGCATCGGCAGCCGAAAGTGAACTGAATATCTGGCAGCCGGGTAGCTGCCGTTGTGCGTCTGAACACCGGCGGCAGGAGAAATACCGAAGCGCTGGTTGCCGAATGTTGGCCGCTCATCGCATGATCAGTGGCTGCCAGAACCTGGATGCTGGCCGGACATGCCAGAAAGCGGCCATAGACGGGCCGGTCTTGGGACACACTTTGTGTGCCGCCTGGGATACCGCGTTCCTCTTCACGCCTCCTTGATACTCTCCTCCACCGCTTTTCTGCTTGCGCTCCAGCATCTTCGTCGTCCTCCCTGTTAGAAAGAGGCCGACGGCGAGGAGGAATGCCGCGAAATCACATGAGCGGGCGCTTAAGAGCTGCGCTCTAAAAGACGAAATATAACACGGAACAAGTTACAAACCAAACAAGGAGAGCTGTTCAGGAAATAAGAAGCAAAGGTCAAGCTAGTTCTGATCGATGGCTGACAGGTGCAACGCCTAGGGAAATATATTAGGCACCAAATCATTCAGCTATTATGGAACTCTACGGTATTGAGATCCAATAGAATCCGAAAAAAATTATCTACCCATCTCTCGGAAGGACAACAATGGGGAACGCGGAGCTGGCAAAAGTCAAGTGCAACACCGTACGAGCCAACCATGGATCGAGCCCCTGCACTGGGAAGGGACAGCTTGCTACACTGCCATTGTGCTTTGTTGTGCTTTCTCACTGATGCAGGCATTTCATGTTTTTGAAATTCAAGGCATAGAGTCGCAAGAGGCTTCAAGATACCACCCAGGTGTTTGTACTGGGCCCGATCAAGACGCTCACACTCTCGGGGGAGGTGGTCTAATAAGAGATGCAAACAGGACCCTAACCCCTCATGTCCTACATAAATGGACCCACGGAGCCAGCTCGCACATCCAACGCTGCCCGTATTGTGACGAGTAGTTCATCCCTAACCTGTATGATTTGATATGGCACTCTCCACACTTCAAGACCGGTCGCGAGCAACTATTGGACCTTGGTTCTCCACTCGGAGATGAAGAAGCGCATATGCAACGCGTTCGAGAGGACCCCTCAGCTTCATAATGTTATTGAACACTCACTAACCAGTGGTCCTTACAAGTTGGTGTAATAACCTGGACCGATACCTGTCAAAAACGTTGCACCTATCTCTTCCCGAAATTTGCGAACTATATGTTAACGGACTTTAAAATGCTATTCACAATTGCAAGTGATTGAACTTCAAACAATCTTCTTTTTCGAATATTCCCTCCCTTCCTTCGTGTCCCTCTCCTTCCCCAACAGGGCATACATGCCCCCTCTGATAATAAAGGCATTCCTCCTCCTTCATAGTGTTCAACCATCGGATAGACTTCTGCTTCATAACGCTAGGGACCCAGGTTTGATTGCGACCATGGCAAGCGTTTTCATTTTTGTTCAGTTCACCCACAATTACCATCGTCATCAGGGAAGTTTGCTTTCCGTAAGTGGGCTTGGGTGGACTACCAACGACATGAGTGAGAAGCTGGAAACGCGGCTTTGAAAAACGCTTGCGTTATCAAGCCACACCAAGGGGACCAGGGAAAGAGACGCGTAAAAATGAACGACGCACAGAAGGAACTGCTCGTCTCCCCGGAGGCAAAAACCTAAATTTACTTAGGCAAGTCGAGTGATATCAAAAACAATAATTTTACCAAATTTTCAACTCGTTTACAGAGCCTATTACTTCCAAAGGACCGATGATGACCATTTTAATGATTGAGGGTTTCGTGCCGCAATGCTAACAAAGCGTGATGAGACAATAAGGTGAGATGTTGGGATAGAAGCTCCGAAGAAACCCAATAGCTTGAAGGTACACTAAAGGGTGCAAACCAGTTGCCTTGTATCGCTAGATTACGGTACCGAGAACCTAATTACACTACTATTGAAACCAGCCTTTGCTAATAAGGCAGAACATGCCAGCAACATGAAAATGTGTCCACGCCCCGTGTGCTTCATGGTACTAGCGTTGGTGATGTCACAAAAGTTGTGAACGCTGAGAGCTCATTGCAGGAGCCTGTATAAAAGATTTCCTCAAATAAACAGGTTGCAAGTACCTGAGAACGTCATATAAACGTTAATCAAAGCATTCCGTGAGCTACTCTTTTTTAAAAATAAGACACAGAACATAGCTTTCATACATTGCGAGATCGCTCACACCATAGCTCATGCGACTGAGTTAGCCATGCTTTCAGTTTCCTTTCTCAAAAAGCCTGTTTTACCCTTATGCTCAATTAACAAAATAAATAACATGCGAGAGCTAACGCCAATGATATCTCCGGCAGGCAGCGGTAAAAGCAACTAGGCGTGCTGCGGGTAGTTAGCTAACCCATTTGATCCTCCGTTCCCCGCCCTACCCGCTGATTTGTACCAGTCAGCGAAGCTCGCCGCGCCTGACTCGCATTTTATAGGGCTCCTGCGCTGGAGTTTTGGTGACATGCCGCGCCTTCAAGTGCCCTCCGCGTCTGGGTAGTTCAGAAGCAGACGAACCGCGCCGCCCTCCACGTTTTTTCAATTACCAGCCAGATAAAACTTATTTGCACTTAAACTAATCGCGTTTACGTCAGTTTAAATGAAATCATACCGAATAAAATAGCACTTAAAATAGCACTTAAAGTAGTTACAGAGGCTCAACAAAATAACATCTGCTACAAAAAGCCGATTTATTAGCTCTCTCTTGCTCGAGCTGCCGCGACCGTCGCTACGTGTGTCGCCAGGTCGGGTGGTCTAACTTCACGACTATAATTATCGTTCTTTCTCCTTGCGAATGGTCGACAAAGGAACAGTTTTCAACTGGCACAGAACAAAGAACGTTGCTGTCCTGTATTCGGGGGTAACTGCAAATGGATGCTTCGGCGAGAGCATGCAAGCGGACGCGAGAAGCGCAGCCTGCTCAGGTGATAGCACCGGCCCGGCACCGCCTTGCAGATGAGGGGAAATGTTTTCTTAATTTTTCGCCAACTAAATGATTTTTCCCGCAACATTTTACGCCAGACGATTTATTAACGGCAGGGTACATGTATACTAGTTGGTAGAAAGAGAGGCAATAGCGCCAAATAAACAAATTAAGCGCAAGTAAATGACGGGAAACAACACCAAATCTCACTTCGGTTGCCTGCTTAGATGTGTACTTCATTTCATTTACTTCACTTAGATGTTTTCCTAACATAACATGGCCGCATAGAGGTTGCCGAGCCCAAATATTTACTTACGATCCTCACTGACTGTGTTCTTGATCTTATCGTGCAGGGGTCAACAACCTACGGCCCGCGGGCCGCGTGCAGCCATCGGTGCAGTATTATGCGGCCTCCAGCACGTAGTCAGGAGCCCCGCCCTTTCCCTTGTCACTTAAGGCCAGCACCCCAGTTTTGACCTCAAATTGGGTTAGACGGGAACCAAAAACAACAGAGAGAATTGATCGCTTCCAGTTGCATTGTCCTCCATCTTCACACTCAGCTAGATTCTCAATTATTGTCAAATATTATTGGCAATTAGCTCACTTGTTTTTCTTCACGAAACTCGGCCTCCCACTTCAAAACGTTGCCGACCCCTGTTCTAGTCTATTAGGTGCAAACAGGAAATGTACGAGCAAAGAGCGTAATTAAATAAAGTGAGCGCAAACAAGGAAATTAAAATGGCCACTGAGTTTGCCCGACCACTTTGCTTTGCGGCCGCTACTTTTGGAATCACAAAACAGATTTCACAGGTTTGACAATCGCTGCATTTTCTCACTGAGCCACAATACAATACAAAGGCAAGCTAGCGCTGCCCACGTATTCGCAACGGCACGCGTAAGTGCACAAGTGCGCGAAAGCGCGGCGCACCGCAGCAGACGAGCCTGCCCGGTACGCCCGACTCGCTCATTTTTACGCACGATCGCTACCGATTGCGTTAAGCCCTAACCATATAGACGCGAAATTACGCGTCGCGCGAGCGTCGGCATCGTAAAGCCCGTTCTACATAGTGTGATTTTCCCCGCGAATTCGCAGATGCGGAGCCGCTCGTGCGGCAAAACGAATTTTTTTCGTTAAAGCGGCAAAGTACCAAATGCTTGAGAGAGCGAGAGAATTACTTTAATGAAGACCACCGATGTTAGCCGAGCCGTCGTGCCGGCTTGCTACGCTAGATAACAGAAGAAAAACAAAAAGAAAAAAAGAAACAAAAATGTGTCGGAACGGACGAGCATCCGCCGCGAACGCCGCGCGTGCGGCGTGGAGGGGCGGGAACTACGGTCAATATGAACACAGCTATAGGTGAACGCCACGGCATGAACACCTGCACGCTTGGAAACCAGATTGCGTTGCTTGTATAATAAGCGGCATAACTACGAGCGCACCGAAACAAACGCACGTGCGCTCACAGCATAATGTCGTGCGTTGTTTTCAACGAATGCTTAATCGGAGAAGTGTAAAAAAGCATTATCTATAGAATACAGAAGAACACAACTGCAGAGAAACCCAGGAAGAACCGTCCTGTGTATACCGAGGTAGAGTGTACTAGAAGTTTTAGAGTGGCCCGACCGGCCGCCGGGAGAGGTGCTCGTTTCGCGCAGAAAATAGCGGTGAAAGGGAAAGCGACGGCTGGCCGTGCGCACGGCCTCGCGCCCAGTCGGGCCAGGAAACGCTGCTGCTTTACACGCGGAGCGCTCGAAATTTGTTCGGCGGGTCGTCCGATTGCTTAAATATACTGAAGGTACAGTGGACTGTGGGTAACAAAATGAAAAATAAACGCTGCAGCTCATTTTGCATTAGTTTTGCCTTTCTCGCTCGACAACAAGGAAAATTACGGATTTTCCTTTGGTGCAGCATTCGCAGCGGATTGTAAATAAAGTAATTGCAGCGACATTTTCGCGATTCCAATTTCCAATAAAAAAGTATTTTGCGTGGAATTGCGTGATATGAACCAGCTCATGATTGCTATGATTGTGTCCTGTTTGATGGACATAATTGGCCGACACAATTACTCGAAAAAATATGAGGACTGGGATGATCAGAAGAATTTCTTATTTATTGTCTTGCAATTTACGCTCGGACTGCAGTTATGTGAGTTAATATCATAAGTTGCGTTTGTTTTTTATTGCGTGAGTTGTTATAGCAGTATTTAGCAGTGGGCCGCTTGGGATAATTACGGGTCACCGTGGTTGCCGAACAGAAAATGACAAGCGCAAGCGACAGACAGACAGACAGAACAACTTTATTTGGCCACAGCTGGGGCGATTAGGCCGGCGACGTCTTCTCCGTCGTCCGTCGGGCAGCAGGGCTGCTTTTCGGCAGGGGTCCGGTGCCTTCGTCCAAGCTGGCCATGTCGTCTTGAATTTGGGGGTTTGGGTCACGTAGGGCGGCCTCCCAGCGCGCCTCGCTGGTGATAGTAAGGAGAATGGGATGGGATTGGTGCCTGGATAGTGGGATGCTATCACAGGCCCATATAATATGGGATAACGATGCGTGAGGGACCGAACAATATGGACATTCGTCTATGTAGGTGTCGGGAAAGATCGCTGACATGACGGCAGGGGTGGGGAAGGAGCGGGTCTGGAGCTGCCGATATATTACCGCCAAGGATCGGGATAGAGATGGGTGAGGAGGAAGAAAAATGGCACGCTCCAAGCGGTAATGGGCAAGGATGTCCCCGTATGTGTGCAGCCTGTCCCGTAGAGTGAATATCTCACTATCATTGGTGGCGCCATCCAGCCCTCGGTAGACCAAAGCTCGAGCAGCTTCGTGGGCCGCTGAGTTTCCAGGTAGCGCGGTATGGGTGGGAGCCCAGACAAGAGTGAAACAACGCGATCGAATGTTCTGTGCCTTCAACAGGACTGATAAAGTTGCTGGGGAGACTCTTGCGTAAAGGAAATTTAGGATGGCTGATTTAGAGTCACTGATTATAGTTGTTTGAAGGTTGGGACTGTGGGTCATAGCCAACGCGATGGCGATCTCTTCTCCCGCCGTGGGGGATGTCGTAGATAAGGAGGCGGAAGCGAGCTGGACTTGTTTCGACTCAACCACCGTGCCTACAGCAGCCGTTCTGGTAGGACAGGTTGCTGCATCTGTGTATAGCGTGGGGGAGCCTGGAGGGTACGCTGTTTCAAGGGCTCTCACGCGAGCCAGTCTGAGATCCTCATTGTGTACGGGATGCATATTTCGCGGAAGAGGTTGATTCGGAGCGTCTGTTGGATGGAAGGGGGAATATCTACCAATTGCTGATGGTTGGAGGTGGGTGAAGGACTTTGACTCTTAGTGAGCCTTTCTAATTGGGCGGTGCGCTGCGCCTCAACAATCTCTTCAAGGGAGTTGTGGACACCCAGTGCAAGAAGGCGGTCGTTGGAGGTTTTTGGAGGGAGTCCGAGGGCTACCCTGAAACATTTGCGTATCAAGCCGTCAATTTTGATTCGTTCACTTAGCTTCATGGTTAGGAAGGGGGTCGAGTATGCTATTCGTGACAGGATAAAGGCTTGTATGAGTCGAATGAGGTTGCCCTCCTTGACACCCTTATGCTTCGAAGCTATTCGAGATATTCGTCTCGTAGTTTGGTATACACCCCGTTCAAGTTCTCGGATAGTCTCTAGGTTGTGTACCTTGCTATGGAGGCGCAAACCAAGGACCCTGATGGTGTCGACGGTAGGTACGACGTTGCCAGATTGGGTGGTAATCGAGATGTTGGGGGGGGGGTCATGTGAGTTGGGCCGAAAGAGGAAAAACTCGGACTTTTGTGGAGAGCAGGAGAGGCCGCGGCTAGATGTGTATGCTTCGATAATTTGGGTAGCTTTTTGAAGTGTGTCCTGAATGTTTCCGTCCGAACCCTTGGAGATCCAAAGAGTGATGTCATCTGCGTTAAGGGAATGGTGGAGGTCCCTAGGGTCGATAGTAAAGGAGGAAGGTCTTTCATAGCGATATTGAAAAGAAAGGGTGACAGGACCGAGCCCTGGGGAGTGCCAGTGCTTCCCAAACTGATTGAGGACGTTTTAATGGTACCCAGGTGCAGAGTGAGCGTTCTGTCCGATAGAAAAGAACGAATGTAGTTGTAAGTCCGCTCTCCCAAATGTGAGTTCATTACACCCGCGAGAATCGCCGAATGGGAGATGGTGTCGAATGCTCGTGTAAGGTCCAAGCCGAGGATAGCCTTGGTTGTCCACCAAGGGGCAAAAGCCGGGTCAATAATATGGTGCTGGAGTTGGAGCATAACATCCTGGGTGGACAAGTTAGGGCGAAAGCCAAACATGGAGGGCGGAAAGAGATGTGTCCGTTCGGCAAAACTGGTTAATCTGGAAAGGATAACATGTTCGAAGAGTTTACCCAAACACGATGTCAATGATATGGGGCGAAGGTGATCTACGTGTGGTGGTTTGCCGGGTTTAGGAATTAGGATCGTTTTGGCAGTACGCCACCGTTCCGGGATAGAACCAGACTCCCAGCAATCGTTGAAGAGTCGTGTGACCTCCTCCACTGATAAATCGTCTAGATTACGCAACATTTTATTTGTTATGAGATCTGGTCCGGAGGCCGATCTGCAGTTCAGCCGCTGTATGGCCGCATTTACCTCGGCCTCAGTTTTGGGGGTATCCAATTAGCTGTTCGATTTGCCTCTGTATGAGGGGTGTTGAATGGGTGGATTCTGTTCGACATATTTCTTAGTGATGTAGTTCAGAAGGTCTTGCTCTGATCCTTCAAAATTGTGAATTAGGTATTGCATGGATTGGGATTGAGCTGTTTTAGTAGTACTGGGATCAATTAGATGGCGGAGGATGTTCCAAGTTTTTTTCGAATCGAAATTGGCGTCAATGGACTCGCATGTGGCATCCCAGTTTTGAGCCACAAGTTTAAAAGAGTAATTCTCTATTTCTTGATTGAGTCGAGCGATCCTTCTTCGGAGGTTCCGGTTGTGTTTCTGTTGGGAGAGGCGTTTTTGCATGCTAGTTTTAGCTTGCCACATATGAGCGAGGCGTGAATCTGGCTGGGGAAGGTCCGCATCGATTTCTAATTCACGTGTGGCCGATTTAGCGCGATTCAGCAGACCGTCCTCCCACTCAGAAAGAGTGTCCTTAGTGAGACGAAGAGATTCTTCGGCATGTCTAAAGGCGTCCCAATCAACGATGGTGGCAGATTTCACATGTGCTTAAGGGGGACTTTGATGTGGAGTATTTTGTGGTCACTGCCTAGATGCTGTTGCGTGTTTACCCACTGGACTTGGGGGTTGACATATCTGCTGAAGGTTCGGTCGGGGGTAGTGTCCACGCTAACACTGTTGCCCAGCCTGGTTGAGTATGCGGGATCTGTGAGGAGGGTAAGTTGCTCCTGTTGTTCTGATTCCCATAATGATCTGCCTTTGATAGTGCTCTTTCTGTAGCCCCACGCTGGATGGTGCGCGTTAAAGTCACCTGTTATGACGATTGGGTTCTTCCGTGAAACAAGAGCAGCCTTTTTGAAGAGAGAATGAAAACGATGCCTATGAAAGGGAGGGCTGCTGTAAACGTTGAGAATAAAGACACTGAGGGTGTCTTTTCTGGGGGGTATGATTTCCACAAAAACGTGGTCTATCTCGCTTTCGAGAGTGTGTTGTACAGCAGGGATATTGCGATGAACCAAAATAGTTGTTTCTGTAGGAATGGGATGTGAGTCGGGGAAGGATTTATATCCCGATAGTTTGGCCACGACACCTGTCTCCTGAAGGCACAACACATCAGGGGGTGGACCTAGAATTCGATTATCAATGGCTTGTTGCAGGTTGCCGCGCTTACGTTGGTACCCACGACAATTCCACTGCCAAATGGTACATTTAGCAGTTGCCATGATCAGTTATATAGGAGGTGGACGGCCTGTCGTAAGGCTCGGAAGCTTTTTTCGTACTAGGGCGTGACTCTATCAATAACCGCTCTTCCAAAGCAGTTACCTTGGAGGTCAGTTTCGTCACAAGGTTGAAGAATGGTTCATATTCTGTAGCGAGCTTGGAGGTGATAGTTTCTGTGATTTTTTGAATAGAATTCTCTAAATCTTGCTTGGTGATGTAGGGTGTAGAAGAACCAATTTGGGGAATGTTAGGAGGCGTCGTGTGAAAAGAAGGCGGGTTATCACTGTCCATGACTGCTGAGTTATCGGATTCGCTGGATGGTGGGGGAGATGTTTTGAGCTGTTTGATCTAGGCTCTGAGTTTCTCATTTTCTTCGAGAACGTGATTAAGTAACTGCTTTAACTGAACTAATTCATTTGATGGGGAAGATGAGTTGGAGGCCGCCGCTGCTACCCAGTTTACCCACTTGGAAGGTCGGGACGATGCCGTTTTCTTCTCTTGGGTGGTGTCTCGTGGTGTGGCTGCTGCAGAAGCTGAAGAGGCACGTCGCTCTTGGGAGGCAGTTGGGTGCTGTTCATGGGAAGTAGGTGGAGACTTGGTAGTGACTTCTGGCAGTGATGACAGTGCAGCGCTATCTTCACGCCATTTTTTGTGGAGGCTGGTGGTCTTTCCACGGGGAGGTGTCGCCTTGAAGCGTTGCTTGCACGAACGATCTCCCAGAGGATGTGCGCCGCCGCACAGGGCGCATTTTGGTTCACACGTGTGGGAGGAGGTTTCGACGAGATGCTCCCCACACCTCCTCCAGCGCGTGGGGTTGGGACGTGGGCAAACGTCGGCGCGGTGTCCCTTGTCACCACAGGCGAGGCATGCCTCCATCTTCTGACGATGGATGTAGCACCTGTATTCGGCACCACGGTAATAAATGTATCGAGGCACCTTGTAGCCGTCGAAGACGATTATGACGGTGCTGGTTGTGCCCATGCGGCGCGCCTGGAGGGCTTTGGGGCTGGCTGGTGTGACGATACTGGCTGTGATTGCATCCGGCGTATCGTAGGCGGGTATGCCGTGTATGACTCCTCCTCTCTCCGCTCAGTGACTGCGGGTGTTGGGCGCCTCCTCTCCACTCCAAGATCACGATATCCACCGTAATCGCGCAATCAACAACCGTTCATTCGCACTTACACACCCTCCCCCTCGAGGAAGTGCGAGGGAATTTTTTTTGGTAAGACTGACGGACAAAGCTCGGCCTAGCCAGATCTGCTGCGAAAATGACTGTGAAAACTCACCATCCCGCGCATGCGGAGAGCACAAGGAAGATGTTTAGCGTGTTATTTTAGACTGCCCAATATACTCCAGGCTAAAACATGAACTGTACTACAAACAGTAGCAGTAGCTAACGATATTATGGTGGTTCCAGAAACTATTAGGTATATGGCCTGACGCTGGACGTCAAAATAAGGTTGTCCGTGCCTTCAATGCATTCTTTAACTCAACAGGTGTCCTGAATACGAACACAGAAGGACCAACTAAACCTCGGGAACCTTGTGGACGATATCGTGTACTTGTGATATCTTTAATTGGATCTATGGCCCTTAGTTCAGCGGAATGGAGTAGCCGGGGTTTACTGGCTTCCAACCCTTCCTCTGAATAAACCAGTTAACCCAGCTACCTACCTATTTTCTAAAAGACCTAGGTGGGTTCCTAGGCAAAAACTTATTTTAAACATAGCTTGACTTGGCAACCAAGGATTCAATACATGGCATGGCTTACACTGCGTAAACAAACCTACAGTGTCGAAATATTACACTATAAACAATACGATGTTCCCTCGAATGTGTACCTTGTAAAAATTGGAAAATACAAATTCGCTAGGTACGAGGATTAGAAGTTATAGCAACCACCACACAAAGTTTGAACATATTAGCGAACAGTGTTTGCGAAAGAAGAAAAAATCCCGTACCATCTCCACTCACGTGAAACCTGGGGAGGGGCAAAGCATGCAGTGTATAACAGTAAGCTTGGTGCCTTGGTGTTTTTGCCCACGGAGATGAATCCTTTGGGGGGGTAGAGCCTAGAGGTATACAGCTTTGCTGAAAAAGTCTCGTTTCTTTGAAGCAGGAATCGTTCTAGAGCGAGGCGTTCGAAAACGAGTGTAACGGTGGGTTCTTTTAGTACGCTTTTTTTCCCGTGGTGATGTCACTTTCTAGCGCAAGTCATTGGAAAACGAGTGTTCCGGTGTTTTAGCACCATGACTGCAATGACGACAATGACAGGAGATGCAGAAAGCCCGAGCCCCGAAAAAACATCGAGCAAATAAATACACATAACCTAGTACGATGAAGTGGAGACCAATGATTGGACTTAACGTACAGGACAGCGATTGCGAATAAAACAGAATCAGATCATTGGCTCCAACCTACCATAAATGACATTCAGTGTAGCAGTTGCAAACTAAACAGTATATACGCAGACACTGCGCGAAGCAATGTATTATTCAATTCAACGCAAATTATTCTTGCACAGCTGATATTCAAGGCAAAACCCTTCCACCGTGTGCATACAAGCATAGCGGTGGCTTTAAGCAAGCCTACAATCAGTTAACGCGCTGAAATAAACCGCCACCAAATAATGCCTTTCTTAGCGACGCGGCGTTTCGTAGAAGGAGGATTCTGTCAAGACGTTTCGTTGAATTAAATCGTACACATCTAGAGAAGCGTCTTTTGCGTGGATGGACAAAAACGAGGTTGTTGTATTATATTCACGCTTACTGCATTTAAAGTTGGTATTTCGACAGCAATCTTGTGTTCCTAATTGGTTGTACACTGTAGGTATCCATGCCGCTCATCTATTTCTTTAAAAAGAAATTTATAACTATGAATGGCTTAGCTCTTTGGGCTTCTGCGGGATAGTTGCATGTATTTTTCTTCACATGACAAAAATGTATGCCTTGTTTCAGTTGCTGCCTTTCAAATGCTACATGCAAACACGGCTCCAGGACACAAAAAATAATCAAAGTCATTTAATGATGAGAACGGCTGAAACACCAAGCTTTCTCTGGCTTAAATGAAGAAAGTCGTGGCTTACGATTCGTTTCTTTAAATTCGATTTATTCAGATTTTAGAGCGACTTGGAGTATAATTCGATGGAGAAAGCACGCCATTTTCTGAACTATTTATTAGAAAGTGTTCTTGTTCGCATTCTGCGTTATTTTAGGCCAGCGGGTGGTTATGCGGTCTTTTTCCAAAAATGTACATTTATTTGGTGGAATATGAGCCGACTTATTTAAACTTTAAA
>JABSTR010003259.1:95000-98220 GCA_013339765.2 Haemaphysalis longicornis | reverse complement strand
CTTTTTGTTCTAGAGTTAAAGAAACTCAAAGGAACTTCGGAAACTTGTGAAATAAAACGGCAAGGACGGCGTTGGTATTCCTCTGTCAATACATAATAGTGCAGCTGTTACTAATGATAGAGATAAATTAAGTTGTTTTAATAACCATTTCTTCTGTGCATTCTACGTCAGTACCGCAACATCGTCTAGTCTTCTTGAGCAACGCATTCGATGTCATGCCTTCTCCACCTTCTCAACCTTCTCCAAAAAATAAAACCAAATTCGATGCCAGCTCCGTATACCATACCCCATTTTGTGTTGAACTCCTGTGCACATATAATCTCAAGGTATCTAGAAGTTCTGTATCACAAATCTCTTGAAACCTCAAATTACCGGAAAATGCCAACAAAAATTGTTACGATTCCTAAACGCGGACCCCATGACAGTGTCATGAATTATAGACGATATATTTTTAACATCTGACTGTTTCTAAACTCTGGAGCACATTATTAACACTAACGTCTTTACGCCACATTCTAAACAACAGACTCTCTGTTTCGTATCAACACGGGTTTAGAGCTGGTCACTCATGCGTAACTCGGCAAGTATAATTTACCCACCACGTATTTGCATCATTTTTCAAACGTTTGCAAACAGATTGCATACTATTAGGTTTCATAAAGCGTTCGATATGGTGTATGCTCTCTCACTTCATAAGCTTTTGCTTCTTGTGTTACCAGGTAAAATTCCTTATTAGCTCAAAAAATACTTGACCGGTCACTCGCAGAAAGTCGTAATTAATGGCGCAGAGTCGCAGACTCAGAATACACATGGGTATCTTCCAGTGTTCTGCAGTGTTCGAGGTCCTCTTTATTTATATAAATAACATGGTCACAGGAATCACTTCGAAAATCCGGTGGTATGCACACGATTGCATCATTTACAGAGAAATTAAAAACGATTCTGACCGAGTAGCATTCCTAACAGCCCTGAATAAAATTTTTTCCTGCTGCGAGAGGTGTATTAGTCCCCCAACTTCTCAAAATGTAAGCATCTTTGTTTCCCCCGTAAATGACTACTAATCTGCACACAGTATTAGTAGAACGGCTCCCATTATCAGAAACAAGGGAAACAAAATACTTCGGTGTCACGTTTTCCTCCGATATAACACGTAATCGTCACGTAGAAATCATCACGTTAAAAGCAGAGCGAGTGTTTCATTTCATTAAACGGAACTTTAGGCACCCGCCACTAGACGTCAAAAGAACACTTTACCTAAGCAACTTTCACCCGATTATTGAATACGTGTCCGTTTTGTGGGATTCGCATACGAAAATTCTTGTCGATAGTTTAAAAGCAATACAGGTGTGTGCTGCCCGATTCAAAACCGGCATTTACTCATTTCCAAGCAGCGTCACATAATTAAAACGTCACATATGTTTGGAAGATCTTTTTCTGCGCCGAGTTCTTTGTCGCCTCTCTTTCCTTGGAGGTACGGTTCTCAATCGCGTGCCACTAAAAAAACCGGCTTATCTGCAACCATCATCATACACATCCGGGCGTCACCGACATCCACTCAAGATAAAAGAAATATGCGCACGTACAATCAACCACCAAAATTCCTTGTTATCCCGCACAATACGCGAATGCAACCTGCTGCCTCCTAAAGTAATTCAAGTTGCTCCTGATGTAACGTTCCCCACTGTTCCCCGAGATTATATTTCTAGATGAGACTGTACTCGCCATAAAAAATTCCATTGCTGTTTATGTTTCGCAATGTTTGCCAGTGGGCTGTGTTAATGAATGTATCTTGTGACCTGAGCTGTGTGTTCCTTGCACTGGGCAAACTTTTTTTTAGTTCTCTGTTGTTGTGTGCCCCCTCAGAACATGCCACATGTATGTTTAGTATTCTAATAGCAGTCTAAAGTTGTGGCTTACAAATTCAAATCATGTATGTTTTCTTAAAATTGTTCTTTTTTCAAGTTTTAATGAGTGTGCAATCTTGTATTTCATAACCATTATCGGTCTCCCCTACAATAATTCCAAACGGGCGATGTAAATATGTAAATAAAAAAACAAAATCAACATAAAAACCATTTAAAACGCCACCTATATAAAATAACAAAGGGAACAATAGGAGGGAGAAGTATTTATGGTTCTTGCTATGAACTAATCGTCCTCCACTGCATTCGCTCTTAGGCACACAGGGAACATACTTTTTACGCCTGCGTGGCGAGATTTCTCTCGCACAGGCTCCGGTTTCGTGTACTTGCCTCCTTGCAAAAAAAATAAAAACTAAGGGAACGAGGCCACGATAATGCCCACAATGCACGGGCAGCACGGAGAATCTTATGAAAGATTCTTCGTTTCTCATAATATGCCCCACTGTTCGCCCTTTTTCACACTAGCGGAAAGTTTCATGCAAAAGGAAACCTTTTTAAGAAGGTATGCGCGCACTGGAAACATTTACACAAGTTTACAAGATGAATGAATCGACAGATATATTACAAAAAGTGGCGGCAGAAGAAGCAGCTTCCAGGACCCAAGAACAGCGCGGCACAGCTCCATTGCGCGTGCTCCTCTTTTTCGGTCTGGCTATGGCCTTTTTGGTTCCCGGACAGTCAGTGGAGTGCACCCGTAAAAGAGGGGTTGGTCGTGGTCGATTAACCGGCTAATCTTCACTCCGTCGCGGACGTTTTTATGAAGGAACACGGGTTTGCAAATGTAGGGGCCAGTAAAGCGTTGTATGTGAAGATGTCCACATGAGAATAAAGTGCCAGGTGGGGAGTACACAGTAAGGTAATGCTGGCCGCTAACGCCACTTCTGAGTTGCCTGTGATGTTTATATCCTGGTTCGGGCAACCTGATAGGCCAAATGAGTGTGGGTGATGACGCCGTGTGCCTTGTTAAGCGTCGCCGAGTCAGGCAGCACCGTGTCCAATGGCAATCTTGGCTTCAGGCTAAGAGATATAAAGCCAAGTAACCCGTATAATCAAGGAAGGACGATTTGTTCGCGAAAGTCCCAGACACGATGGTAGTCCCAGAAAGTCAGCGAAAGTCCCAGACGCGTCCCAGACACGATGGTAGGTGGACATGCACATTGCTAGCCTATCTGTTACTGTCCTGTTGAATCTTTCGGTAAGCCCATTGGTTGGTGTGCGGTAGGCGGTGATAAGGTTGTGCATTGTGTGGCAAAAGCGAAGAAGTTTGTCGAATACGTCTTCTAAGAAGTAACTTCTGC
>JABSTR010003259.1:0-90000 GCA_013339765.2 Haemaphysalis longicornis | reverse complement strand
GCGCGTGAAGGGGGGGGGGGGGGGGTGCCAACATGGGGTGCTATTTTTTCACACCGATTATCTTGGTCAAGTCGGTTTTTCTTTTTTGTTGAACCATTCTAAAATTATGTTTTTTCGGGTTAAATATACCGATTTACTGAGTTATATACTCGGTTTGTTTTATCAGAAGGTGTCACGAGCCCCTTAACTGTAACGCGTTTTAATTGGTGTCGTTTCAAGCAGGTAATCGGGGGGAGGGGGGCATCACAGTTTTCTAGTAAACACTCTAGAAAATTTAGGGTTTCCTTGAAATGAATCAGTAATGGTGACAGTGAAGAGCACTGATATCTTCTAAAAAATTAGAGATTTTATTCACAAAAAAGTGACATCGATTTTTTACACAATCTCGTTTACACGCATTATCATCTGCATGCGCAATTTCGGTCTCCATCCGAACCTTTTCCGACTTAAACGCATCTAAGCCGGGAGAAAGTTCTCTCAACATTACGGCTTCCTTTAGCTGGGCACAAAAATGTCAGTGAAGCATGTGCCAGTCTGCGAGAGCGAGTGGTAGAGTCATTCTAATACTCAGAGAGTTCGAAAGCTGTGTATGTGGGGCTTGTTTCGAGCAATTACATACTGGTTGAAGACGGTGGACCGTCAGCGCATGATTGGGCAAATCGTTACTTTGAAAATGTCCATTCGGGACAAAATCGGTTTTAACCTGATTCTCCTGAACCGTGTTCGGGGTGTCTCGAAATCCGGTAAAATCGGGTTTTGCCCAAAAAAGAAGAAACCGTAGATATAGAGTGAGAAAAACCTTGCAACTAAGTTCTCAAGACGTCAACAAGAAGTTGTTACGACATCGAGCAACAAGTCTTTTATACAGCTTAAAGTGTTCTGTAGCACAGCTGCATCACCACTTTCCGATTCCTTGCAATGATATCTCCCTTCTAGAGACTTCACATGAACGATGACATTATCTTGTATAGACGACTGCTAGAGTTCTGGTAGTACTTTTTACATTCCACGAATAGGAAAAAACTGGCGAAAAGGGGATGTAAACAGAAAAAAAAAGACAACACGCACGCTGGGCGTGCAGGTACTGTAGTTAGGTAATAAATTGTGTAACCAATGAAACCAATTGGGTAATAAATTGTGTATGAAATGAAGTCAATTGGGTAATATAGTCTGAACAGAAATAATTGTGTAATAAATTTTGTAACTAATGTATTAGGTTGATAATTGTGTAATAAATACAGATAGCCACCCGTATTTGCGTAGCCATACTGCATAAAGAGTTAGGAAACTAACCGAATGATGTAGGGAACAAAAGCTAGAAATTGACGCAGAAAACAAACGTCAAGAGAAAACGTATTGTTACACGACACGACTGGACTGCTTCATAATTGTTGTGGCGCTGTAGGTATCACGGCTTACTATATGGGTCAAATCTTCCCGGCCAGCATCCCGGGTGATGAAGAGGAGAACGAAGTGCTCTTTGGGCGAAAGCAAGCAAAGAAATTTACTTTTTTTTTCACGAATTCATCTTGGCTACCGTAAGACTTATAGGCTAGCGGATTCGTACAATCATTTATCTGGACCCGTCCCTAAGTAGTGTAGTTTTTTGTCATTCATTTCCTATACAAAAGAACCCTTTTTCAACTATTAGACCAACCTGAAGCCTTTCAATCCCCCTCAATGTGTGCGTGCCATTACCAAATGGAGAAGAAGAATGGAGGGTCGCATTCCGTGCTGTCCAGTGAACCGCCGCCAGCCCTGAGAATAAACCTCCGCGGTGGCTCAGTCGCTAAGGCGTTGTGCTGCTGAGCACGAGGACGCGGGTTCGATTCCCGACCGCTGCGGCCGCTTTTCTGATGGAGCTGAAAAGAAAAAAACGCCCGTGTGCATAAGATTTCGGTGCACGTTAAAGATCCCCTGGTGGTCAAAATTAACCCGGAGCCTTCCACTACGGCCCACCTCATCGCCCGTTGAACCCCACAATCAGTGTCAATCGCTCAAAAAAAAAACAAGAAAACCTTGCTTCGCCTCTTAGTCGCCTGCTCATCCCCGTAACAACATCACTTCTTTGAAATACCTTGGTGTTATTTTTTGCCTCATTTATGCAGAAGTATGCCCAGTGAGCCTATCCTTGCACGCGGGTACAAACACACGCACTTTCACACAGGGCTTAGGCGGTACTGCGGGAGACTCAACATGCTATCAGTATTTGGTACGTCCCTCTATTAAATCACTGCGTGTGTCACAAAACATGGGATGCGGAGGACAACAATAATTCTGTTTCTAGATATAAAATATCTCAATGAGCAAAACATCGTTTGCGGCGGGACAAGAGCTGAAGGCAGTGAGAAACATCACACCTTATAAAAAAAGAGTTTTATATTCTCATGCCCCCTCTAAACAGCATACATACAGCGCTGCAGCTATTTTGAAAGAGAGTTGCGAGAAACTCCGGACTGGCCTTACACTGGCATATGTCTTCCATTACACTTCGCTTGTAATGAAAGCAGGCAGTCAGAGACAACTGAAATCTTCTCTGGGTTGAGGGTCCTGTTTGCACTTAGCTGAAGCAACAAACTTCAACCCTTCTTTTTCTCCCAAGCAATATTTCGGGATACGCTAAGAACTGCTTTGCTGTAAAAAATGTGCAGGGCTATAACAGCGATATTTTGAAACTCTAATGATAGCATTGAATAAAAGACAACCGATGTAAACTACGCCGTAACTCAAACAAATATACAAGATACAACAAAATACAGTGACTCAAAGTAGAAAGGTCGTGACCAGTCCAGAATAACAGTGTTAGTATAGAATATTCCTCAAGAAATTATTTATTCAATCATGCAGAAACCTATGTGTCAACCAAAACATGATATTGTTTATGCATACCCTTGAGTGATCCAGTTTTAGCACCGAAACGCTCGGTCAAGCATGACGTCAGCACGACCAGTTCTTCTTCCAGCCTCTACTTTATTAATCGCACAACGTCCATGCACTGCAAATGACATCGAATACAACACGTCCAACTTGTGAAAAAAACAAGACGCTTCGCCATTTATTACGTAAAACTCGCGACAAAATGTCGGTGCAGACTACTGTGTCGAACGCTTTACATATATTCGTCAACGCTGAAAATAACCGACGCACTCCACAGAAATATCGCCCCAGTAGGGTCAATGGCTATAAAAAATGTTACTTTAAATAGACAGCGCTTTTCTGGTTAAAAATTATGGTATAAAGCGTATGGCTAGATGTATAACGTCAAGAGGTACGTAGAGAATTGTAGTCAGTCATTTGTGTCATGACAACTGCCCAGTGCGCTGTAAAGAAAAACAGACACGTTTTGTAAAAATATTTTAAAGAGAATCGTTTTTACTTTTCTTCACTTATCACCAAAAATTGAAATAAGCTAGTGGGTCATACAATGCTTGCGAATAAAAAATGTGATTATGCAGTATAATATCACTATCGTGGGTGTCATTTCTTGGCACGTGTTAGAACCTTTTGAGGCGTGACAGACTTTATATCCATTCCTTGTTACTCGCTACTTGGTCATCCGAGCAGTTGTCTCCTTCAGAGTTAATTTTATGCAATATTGCATCTTTCATTATTCAAGAATAGGGCGTTCCTATAATTTTAGCCGCGGCAACTTGAAGAACGCTGCATTTTTGCGTAACCGAAATGGGATATTTTAATGACTCCAATGACGCGGAATAAATCTTTCACAGCGGCAATCTTCTACTCAGCTTTCGTATAAACGAGGTGTAAAGATAGGCGACATTTCACTTAGAGATGTCTATAAAAACATTCCAGCAATATCATTGGTTCTCATTTTTTAGCATTGAGCGCGACATAGCCTTTCAGTGCAAATAGAGAGTTTTTCGCGGACAACAACGTGCCTTCAGCCAATGCGGTTCGAACTGTGAAGGCGCGTTAAAGATTAAAATGTTATCTGTTTTTGGCAAGCGGTCACAAAAGTTCTGGTCAAGTATATGCCGTTCACAAAGAATACATCTGTTATCAATTTAGCACTCTGCTTAACCTAAGTCCATACATGTTTTTCTGCTGACAGCTAATGGGAATCTTGGATTTTTCTTTAGGTCGACTTCAACCCTAGTGCATTCACTTTTTTATTTTATAACGCTGTTGCCTTCGCACAAACGTCGTGTTTCCGGTAGAAACGTGGTTGAAACAACGAGGACACCTACTCATTTCTTGTGATATAGAAAGCGACAAAAAATTAGGGTGTCCATTGCAGAGGGTGTCATCCTATTGTCGTCTCATGTACGACCATTGCATTGAACGATGCAAGTCCGTGGATTCATTCTTGACACTGCCATCTGTTGAAAAATGAGTAGATGTGCTTCTCTCGTGCCTCCAGAGAAACATGTCTCGAGGCACGAGCTCGATTAAAAAAAGCACCAGGAGGGGCCTTCACCGGCTCGTACCTTTCTCCACATGATTTGAGGCCGAACCCAGGAACGAACCAGGAACCTTTCGATGTGAGCCACAAGTAGCGCATTTTGCTACTCGTCGACCACCTACTCAGCTCAGGGGATCGGGAATGAAGCCACACGTGGAAGGAGCCGATTCAGGGAACTGCGGGGCAGCCTAAAAAAAGAATACTGAACGAACCCAGCCGTGAAAGATATCTGCCCGACACAGCACGAGACGTCCGTGAGCGGAGAAAAGACCTACGCGGAGTCGACGCCGACTTCTGCCTTCTGAGCCCGGTCTCCAACTCTTACAATCGACGTGACGATGGACCGGACCATGGAGGCCCTTCTGGAGGCCCGAAACCTTGTTTCTGTGGCGGCTTAAAAGAGTTCATCGTCGGATTAGACATCACTACAATCATCGGCCAAGTCCAGCAACGATGTTGACCTCCTCCCAATGGCACCGACCCTCAACTTGGGCGTAAACGATTTGAATGAGCTTGCTACTAAGTTGAGAGAACATCATGACGAACTAAGCGTCTGCTCGGCCCTCCTCTTCTTCGCATCGAGTCACCAAATCCCTTCCTAATTTCTTCAACAAACCGTTCCCATGTGGACGCTGCCTCGTGGTTTTCAAAACGTCGTGCTGTGTCCAAGAATTTCGACGTTCGCGCGTCGGGCCACAGCTCCCAGGGGAGACATTGATAATCTGGAGGCCCAGTTTGAAAATGCATTCAACCTTGCTGACCTTGTTTGTGTGGCAAAATCGAAGCCCTGGATGGGACTTAAATTAGTTGGAACAAAGACAGCTCCAGAAAACCGTATAGCGTTTATCAAATACCGAATTCGGGCAGAATGTAAGGAACGCCGGGAGAATAAGACCCCATATGTGGAAAGTAATAAAACCTCAACTGCAACTCGCACTCATCGAAAGACAAACGACGAAAACCGACGTAGAAGGAAACTGGATTTTAAAGATGATTGCCCTAATGGAATCCAAATTCCCAAAAACTGAACGCGAGGAAGAGGAAACACCATTGCACTCTTGAAGCGAAATCAATGATTTCTACCAGACTGGACTCACTCAAACAAATGAAACCATCACGACTTACACATCGCTGATCTACGGTCCAGGAGAAGTCCTTTTGTACTGGCAAAGAAGGGCTCCATGTGACCAATGATAGAAAGCTAAAAAGTACGCGAACCCCACGATGCTTATGTTCATTTCTCTGGCGAAGACAGAAAGATGCATCTGTTATTGCTTGGCGTAATTTGTCCTCTTGTTTTTTTCTACAATAGGTCGCGGTGAAGCAGTACACGCGAAAGAAACACGGAACTAGCAAAGAAGGAGCTTTCAAGGACGGAGGACCTCATGACATGCTCATAACTTACCACTGCTAAAAATGAAGCACCAGCACCAGCTAATGTTGTAATCAGTAAGTGTATCCGATCGGGACGGTGACGCCTCCGCATGTCCCCGTTTGCAGCCATTGGGTCTTTAGGCCTGGAACATACTCCATTTCGCTGCCAATGACAATAAGCTTGAGAGCTTTTGCAATAACACGTAAATTGTTGGAATTGTAGTGGAAGGTCCCGGTAAGAGGAATAGCGGACGATTTTGTCACCAGTTGAGTCAAGTGTTGCGGCCAGAGCTGAAGGAATAAATAAAGTATGTAGGGCTGCATTCCTTTTAAAGGGAAGCTTTAGTGCTCTCACTGATGGCGTCTGTAACGCGAAAAGGGGGAAGTGAAAGAAAAAAACACTTTCAGCGGCGGGAACCGAACCCAGGTTCCTTCGCGTTATGAAGCCGAAGTCATACCCGATTGCTCCATGTCGACAATGGTCGAAGGGACTTCGATGTGGATAGGGGTGCACGGACGTGCAAAATCAGCCACAAATCCGGCATCCCATTGCGTAAAGACGACGATGATTCATGAATTCATCGTCCTTTGAGGAACAGGTACTTTATTTCTTATTCTAAACTTGAATCGGCTAAATCGAAGGATTTTGTGATATTTCGTTTCGGACATAGGGGAAAGTGTTTATTTTAAAAGCACTACTACTACCACTCCGGAGTTAACATCGCTTCAAACACATACGGGGCCGAACTGGTTTTTTCTGTGTGGGTGTGCGGTTTCCGCAAAAAAATGAAAAGGCGATGCAAAATGTTCACGTAACTTTCCTCAAAACAAGGAAAACAGTAGAATATTTACCACTGCAGCTGTTCAGAGGAAGATTTTCGCGATGGCGTAATATCTCGCAGTGTAGGAATTGAAGGGAAATAGCCCAGCTTATATTCATGTTGCCAGTTCAGGTTGAAAATTCTCGCATTACATACTGTTTTATTACCAATTTCTAGTCCACAAAAACCGGCCGCTAGTGTCTAGACCGAGCCGCAATTCAACGAGCATGCCAATGCGTAACGCAGGAAAGCGTTCCTTTACTACTTTACATTGCTCTGCAACTGGTTGCAAAGTTTTCTGTGGCTGAGAAGAAACCATAATACCGGTCTTAAAAACATTTCAAGGTATTTGTTACCATAAAATTATAGCTAATATAGCTTCATCACCGGCAATGTCTAAATTCTTCATACTTGAAAAAAAATGCGCGCCAATCCACCATGTGAAGGAGTTGGGAAGTGGAGCAGTAAACGACATCTGCAACGATTACACATGCGACGTCACCTGCATTCCCACACGTGGCTCTACGAAGAGTGAAACCAGAAACCAAGTGAAATGCGCTTAACCACAACCTTTATGATTTTCAGAAGGTATTCTTTGCTAAGGTTAAATCAAAGCATGATTCATGGAATAGTGATTGGTAGAGTTATATTGGTAAAGCACATGAGTGGAAACTTCTATATGAAATTAAACGAGGCTCACACACGGCGTTAGGCGATGTCATTTCTCCACCGTCTCTTCCGCCGATCTCGTTGCCTCCGTCGGCGGCGGCAAAGACGGAGGAGAAGCGAGATTTTAGCGTTGGTGCCAGCTTCCTTTATTTTCGCTAGTTCATAGCACATGCGCAAGGCGCGCACACAGCCGCTACACGTGCCGGGGTAGAGCGCACAGTGGCGCGAGGTCGCGTGACGCAATCTCGTGACATTCAGCGAGAACGCAAGGGGGTAAACCCGCAGATGTGCTCGGTGTGAGTACACCGTCTGTCTTCCCCGCCCCCGCGCGGTCTCGTTGCTCAATCGATAAGACAACGGGCTCTCGTTCCGTTTCTCCATTCGTTCTAGGTTCGACACCTGGTGGTTCCAGTAACTTCTTTTCTTTTTCGCGGAAGTTTTATGTTGAAAACAATGGTCGCGGCAGAACCCTCGGGGTGGAGGTAAAAATCTTCGCTTTAACAGAAGAAAAAGTTATCTTTCATGCTGCTTTGGCCATCAGTGCCCACAGGAAGCAAGTTGCAAGCCAGGTCTGGTAACAGAGAAACGCTTCAGCTGCTATGGCGGCTCCCACGAGGACACGCGAATGCAGCAACAGATTTTCTTCTAGGGCATATAAGTGCAATAGATCTCCATGGCATATCGTAAGCTAAATACAGGAACACACCGAGACCGGCGAAGGGTAGGGTGAGAAGGTGAACCAAAATATATTTTCCACTTAGGCGCTCACACTTGGAATCGCTATACCAGTTTTTCGTCTCAATTCCACTTCACATCATATAACCTTCGTATACTGCTTGTTTCCTGCAGGGTCATCGATAGCCCACTCGCCAAAGGGCAAAATCTGCTGAATAAGGGGTTCTTGCAGAGCTTCGACAAGAAAACCAGCCGAGCTTCTTTGTGCACTCTGTTTCAGAAGCGAGGAAAGGGTAGAAACAAAAGCCTGCGCGACGGGGCTGTCACTGCAGTCAGCTGCTTTCA
Source organism: Haemaphysalis longicornis (assembly GCA_013339765.2). NCBI lineage: Eukaryota > Metazoa > Arthropoda > Arachnida > Ixodida > Ixodidae > Haemaphysalis > Haemaphysalis longicornis. The sequence goes on along the minus strand of JABSTR010003259.1, from coordinate 81,693 downwards.
TATGGCCGCCGCTCCATTCACAGCGTCATCACGTAATGGGTAGGACGCTACCATCCCGCAATGTGTTTTTTCTATCTGCTACAGGAATTGGTGGCCTTTTCGGGGATACTGGTCAACATTCGTTAGTTGTGTATTTGGTTTTATACATGCAGATATTCTGTCAGAAATGGACTCTCACGTAAGAACGTTAGCTGTGCTCAATTATTTCTCTCCCAGAATCTCTAACAAATATTCTCCCACTGAACCAATGCGTTTACAATATTATCGGCCGAATTTTAGCCGGCAGCCTCTTTCCCCCTATTTCCCACAAAGAGAACATATCAATTTGCTAATGTCTTATGCCCCGCTCAGAAAATTTAACAGCAAAGCTGGGAATAGGGAGACCGCTTGCAAAAGTCAATTTATGACTTGTGTGCAGACACCAGGGGCTGCGGTAAAAAATAAATTCAAACAAATTAAAAAAATTAACAAATTGTCATGCAGACAGGCTGCTTTTTAAATACATCTTAGAACGGGGAGCAAGTGGGCTGGTTTGTGCAGGTAAAAGGGCTAGGTAAAAAACCGGAAAGTGGATGATCAACGCTATTTTGGGCAACCTGTCATGGCGTACCAAACCTTTACAAGTAAATCTAGAATTCAAGTGACGTGTTCTAAGATGTATTTCTCAAGAATTGCAAAGTAATGAACATCAGACTATTGAGGTCAATACAAAGACAGCTAAACAACCATTGCGTATATCTGTGTGCTAGTTTCAGCAGCAGAGCATTGTTTTAAATACCCAGGAAACTGAACACAACGAAAAAAAATTGCCTAACAGTAAAATACTCACTAATGACCAATTTGAGCGCAGCGACAACTTAGCCCTCTCGGTGATGACGCATATCTGCTGCGCCTCAGGAAGTGATCGCGTCAGCAGCAAACGCAAGGCGGCGCGCTCTACTCTGTCATTATCTCCCTTCGCGTCGCCGCCGCCAAGCACGTCTCGGGCGTCCTCGGCATACCGCCCTCCCCCTCACACTTTTGCCATACTTTCCTGCTCCGCTTTCCGGTTCGGTCTATCTTGTCTACGGAGCACCCTTCGTGCGCTGTGTTATAACGAGGCTGACGGCGGCGCGAAATCACAGTAGCGGGCGCTTAATTGCTGCGCTCTAAAACTTGTGTCCACCCAGTGAGCAGTCGAAAGAACAGTGAGAGCTGTAGTGCTTTGGGAAAGGAAACAAGCCTCTTGATTAGTGAGTGGGCCGCGACTGTAGTTTGTATAGCTCAAATAACAGAAGGAAGGGGAGCTGGGCTGTTTGTGTAATGCGAAACCGTATAGCCAATACACTATCTCTGTAAATGAGTTGTTCACGAGAGAGATACAGAATAAACTTTTATTGAAATCAACAGGGGGATTGTACTGAAGCTTCAAGGAGGCGTCCTGAGTCCAACATGCCTTGAGCGCGGGCAGCATTGACAGCCGTTTGAGCCAGCCGAAGCTGGTCGTCCAGGCCGGTGCTCGCCAACGCGCTCTCCCAAAGCTAGGCAGCAGAAAGTTGCAGGTTGGAGGGAATCAGTGATGATTGGTCCCACCCGCCTACCATATGGCGTAGCGCACCGGGTTCTCCAAAAAATCCGCCAAGTGGGGCGTTCTGGTGGTCGAAAAGGTGGAGCCGAATAGGATTTTGGAATGTATTCGTCTGAAGAGCACTTAAATGACGTTCGTGCTTTCGGGGGTAGAGATTTGGTGGGAGGGGGGGGGGGGGGGGGAGAGAGAAGTCTGACGCGAAATCCTGTAGTGCTGTGGGATGTCTGCGTAAGAGGTCGAGGGCTGCATGCGCTCGGGTTCAGCAACGTTGCTCTCGGCGACCGCTCGGTGGGACAATTCTCACGAGAGATGCGACTAAAATAACAGAAGGCAGATAACTAGTAGTACTGATGCGAAGAGAAATTTCAAGCAAAGTAGGAATTTGATTAAGGATGTCACAGGTGCGGGACACGGTGAAGTCTCTGGGTGTCCTTCGTCAGGCAGTGCGCATAGCTCAGCTCGTGATGATGATGGCAATGACGATGAACCGACATCAGAGCGGGAGTTGTAGTATCCATACCTATGTGCCTAAATTCACAAATATGGCAAAAAATATTCAGCCTAAATTTTGCGTAGGGCTGCCTTTTCTTTTTAGTGTAAAGCATCTAGAGCAAAAACAACGCGAAATGTTTGAAAGTAGCACGTATTATAAAAGCTCTTTTATGCAGCCCTGTAATTCAGCGTTCGTCCACATGGCATCTGAACTATACCTAATGAATGTTTCATGACACAATACAAGAAGTTCGTGTCTAAATAAAAGAGTGATTTTTACTGAAAAAAAGATCAAACCAAATAGACGATGAAATTCCAATATCGAAATTGCGCAAAACGACAAGTCTTTGACCACTTATATCTTCCATAAAACACTACATCTAACAAACGGTCTTTACTTCTAGCTCCTTTCTTAGGATGTGCTTCAGCAATACAGACGTTCGTAACATTAGGGACAAAGAAATATTATCGCCTTATATGACAGCTTTCCCACAAAAAGTAGCGTGCGCTTGTGGAGACTGTGTGTCTTGGAAACAGTACAGCTAAGAATTCAATTAAGGGGTCTGTCACGCTCGAGCCTATCATTTTCATCTCTACCTAAACCTCAATCTTTTACAGACGATAGTTTTTCTTACGCTACATAAAGCCACGAATTCTGGTCTATCTGTATTTCTATCTCTCTATCCAGCCACCGAGCCACAAGTTCAAAGAATATTTGGACGAGAGCTTTACATAGGCAAAACCATTCAAAAACCACTAAATAGGATATAAACCTTCGAAATTATCAACCTCGTTAAGCAAAACAACACGTTGGGCATATTTAGGTCAAAACATCAGTACATAAGCGGTAATCAAGTGCAGTGTTTCTAATCAAGAATAAATTGCTGCCTAATTTTTGCGATAGGGAATAAAAAGCCGCATTGAATCCAATCTTCACCAGAAAATACAAAAAAAGGCTTGCCCTCTAGCTTGGACCACGTGGGGGCTATCCCAGTCTACAAGTAACGGAAGGTTTAAATAGGCATAGCGCGAGCAGTGCAACCTGAGAGATTTCGACGGGCTCGAGCAAGCATTCACAGTATTTATGGTGGGAGCATCCAGACGACAGGGTCAGAGTAGGAGAAGTTGGAGGGTAAAGAAGAAAGGCATTTAAGTGGCAGGAGTAGTGGAAGAATATCGTCTTTCGAAGACATTTGTAACTAAGTGAGCAAATATGCGTCCAATTTGTGTTAATATAATTTATTTATTTATTTATTTATTTATTTATTTATTTATTTATTTATTTATTTATTTATTTATTTATTTATTTATTTATTTATTTATTTATTTATTTATTTATTTATTTATTTATCAATACTGTAAGCCTTGGTCAGGCTCATACAGGAAGTGGGCACATAATGCACATTACACACGTAGGTACAAAAAGCAAACTGTGAGTGATAAAGAGACGCCTTTGCCAAAGCACATAAAAAGAAAATAAAGCGCAAGAACGCTCTCCGCTGTGTTTTTAGTTTGACATACAATACTAAGTGAACCGACAGCAAAGACGGTGTAAATAAATGTCTCTTCTAACACAAAAAAAATCCAGTAAAACACTTGCAAAGAGATTCAATACGGGATACGGTACAATAAGGCGAAAACGAGTAAACTCAAACATGCGCAAAGAAGAGGTAACATCTCACTTGCAACGTAATTTTTTTCAGGTTTGGTACAAAATCAAGACGAAGAAAAATTTATTTCCCGAACACCTTTACTGTTCCAAAGAGGAAGTGAACCACATTTCCGTGTTCCTAGCAAAGCTATCAACCGATGTGGCGTTGATAACTTTGGACGGTAATACATGCCATACAAACCCTACCTTATCTTATCTTAAATAAGGCTACCTCCAAGAAAGCGGTTTATTACTTCGATTTTGAAAAGCGACGCTGCCAACCGTAAAACAAGAACGAAATATCTTGCTAATTTTTTTTAACGAAAGCAAGCCTACAGAGTGTTTGCATCATTTTTCTTCTCGTTGAAGTAATCTCCTCTTTCTTCGATCATTTTGCCCTCCCAGGCGAACAAATAGCAATTGCGAGCGGTGAGCATTCACGGGACAGCCTATTGTGTTTTCTACTTGCAGCTTAAGCACCTAATCTGTGAGTAATTTGTGCAACAATTACCCAAGTGCAATAAAACACAAAATATTAGGACATTCAACATTGCATCATCTTGGGGCCAGTACGGCTACTTTCAATGTAGTTACGTTTATGATTTACAGGTGCTCCAACCTCTGCCTCTGATGTTTCTGGTTACGCATTTAGTCGCGCATCTGTACGTGAACTGTACGTTTTTTCAACAACTTCAATGTTTTGTTTAGATTTCGGGTAAACAAGTACTCATCGCTCTCTGCAGGCTATATCTGACCTAGTTTTGAAAAACAAGCGATGGTTCTGCTCCTGCAGATGGGAGAAATGGCGTTTAGCCCTTATATTCGTGCGGCTTTTTAGAGCAAACTGAAATTTTAAATCGTTCTTCCCGTGAAGAGTGACCTATGCGTTCAATGCGAGCCAATATCACTGTCGTTTTACGGAAGAGCGTACTTTTGATGGTTTCTGTTCTTGTAATATTACTTAACTTTTTCAACCGCAAATTTTGGCATTGGATACGAAAAAAATTTAAATTCTTGAGCTATGCCTTAGTTTACAATTCTATTTTATTGCACGCAGAATAGCACGCCGACACGTGTGCTGTTTTATTCATGGCGTGATACTAGGAGCCTAGGTTTTCAAAGCCTGCAAAACGGATGTTCTTGAGTTAATATCAGTGCTTGAAATCTTAGGGCGCCACACATTGATGGTCAAAGTTGGTGGCGTTTTTCACAAGACGAATGTGACTGTTACATGCAGCACGTTTCAAGTGAGGCTTCGTTCACATGCGGTGGTTGTTGCACGTGAAAAAAAGCGAAATTTCTTACCCACATTTTGCCAGATATAAGCGAAAATGACTGTGCTATCCTCTATGTTGACGTAAATGTCTCTTCATTTTTTAGCTTTCAGAATTTTTTGTGAAAAGGGCGTGCGGAGTTTAAGTTATTGGTGTCACAAATCTTAGTTATGGCTGGAGAAATCAGGCTTTCGACGGACAAATGGTGTACCATCTATTTGAGAAGGGGCTTCTAATGTATTGCAAACGAAATGAAGGCATGCCGAAGGAGGGACGAATCACGAAAGATAGGGGACAAGGAATGCGCTCTGCTGGCTCACGACAGACATGGCTGGAAGTCTTTCGAAGACATCTCCTTTCCGCAGTGATACAGCAGGATATCATAAAATATTTGATAAGGCCTGGGATCACTTTCCTATATTTTTTTGTAAAAAACACTGTTTGTTCAGATGAAAAAAAATCGCCTATTTACTCTTACAGGACGATTCTGTTTTCAGGCATATTTCTGATGAAACCACCAAATAAAACCCGCCTTGATAGAGCAGCATTCCCGGACCATGCGAGACGGCGAGATACAAATATAAGCAAGAACTGCAGTCTGCGAAGAAAAAAATATATCTGCAGTAATAGCGTAAAATTCCCTGCGAAACAAATTTTTAACTTTCTCTGCGAAGGTGAGGAAAGCTAGAGTTTATTGCCTTGCTCGTAAGCTGGCGTGTTGGGAGAGAACGAGGAAACAAAAAGGGGGCAGGGAGGGTATCTTCTTCTTGCGTGATTAGATTGGGTGGTGGAAGGGTCGTTGTCAATAAATCGCCCGTAAGTGTACAATCGGCCTGCCAACACCATTAGTCTTTGGCTCACTCGTTAGCAGTTCTTTTCCCATGAATGCCAGAAATTTTTCCGCTATATCTTTTGCTATGCACTGTAGTCGTGGACAAGTGGGTTAAATCTCCACTTCTTCCCCCATTCGTGAGCTCAAAACCTGCGCCCAAGCCTATGTTCCAAGTTTGTTTTCTTCATCGGGTCCTTGTATAAGCATAGCGAATTCGCCCATCCTAGTGAGGCGGTAAAACAGGCAGTTCTGAGGTCGTTTTCCACTCAATCCACCAACCATGCTCCCCGTTGTTGCTGTTGTTTTTTTTTTCATTTCAAAACGCTATAACACTGGAACGCTGACACCCAAAGCACCCCGGGTAGTAGTGATATAAGGCACAATCTTGTGCTTCAACTTCGCTTTTAACGACGAATAGCACTTACTCTAGCTTCGCCAATTGTTCTGCGTCTGGAAACTAGGCCAGCATCACAGTTGAAGGGACCCTACAACATGTTTCCTAGCATTTGTTTAAATCCTAATTGTGTTCAGAACGTAGTCAACCCACACATTCAATACATCGAATAGGGTGTCACAGAGAGCCTCAACCAAAAATTACTGCTCAATGCCCACCAGGTGTCTTAGAAAGTTTCTCACAAAATTTCTCTCCTTCCCGGTATTGGGGTTTTCCGAGCGTCATTACAGCAATGCAGAGGCTATTGGCCGCCTTCCTCTCAGTTGAAGCAATAAACGCTTTCGATAGCAACTTCGCAAAGAAAAGCCAGCTCAGTGGCTCAGGCGTAGTGCTGCTGAGCACGAGGACGCCGGTTCGATTCCCGGCCGCGGCGGTCGCTTTTCTGATGAAGGAGAAAAGCAAAAACGCCCGTGTGTACGCCGTTTCGCGGCACGTTAAAGATCCCCAGGCGGTCGAAATTAATCCGGAGCCCTCCACTACGGCGCGCCTCATCGCCTGCGTTGCGTCGGGGCGTTAAACCATACAATCAATGGAAAGAAAAGGCAGAAAAGCAAAGCAGAAACGGAAGGCGCGGGTCTGCTGCGAGGAGCAAATCACTCACTGCACCCCCCCCCCCCCCCCCCCACCCGGGCTGTCTTTCACAATTTTCCAAGGCTCGAAGGAAAGAGTGAAAGCGTTAATCGGAAGTGCTACAGTGTACCTTTAACGTCGGGAAGACTGACTGAACCACAGAGTTGCTCACACGCACGGCGCTCTCGCGTGCGCGCTGGTACACAAGGTTTATTCATATGCCGTTTCATTTAATCATGCCGCATTCCTCAACCAGTCATCATCCTAGGTTAGTAAACCTTGTTGCTGGGCTAGTTGGTTCATGATCATAACAACTGGGATTAGCGCTTTAAAGAACAGGACACACGTAAGAGAAACTGGACAGGACTGGCGCTTGCGAAGACGTAGGCTTGAGAAGGAGAAGGGGAGGACACAATGAAAAGAAAAAGAGCCCGTTGTAGAAAAAAGATAGCTTTAGTAAAACTTGTTGCTGGGCTAGTTGGTTGATGATCATAAAAACTGGGATTAGCGCTTTAAAGAACAGGACACACGTAAGAGAAACTGGACACGACTGGCGCCAGTCCTGTCCAGTTTCTCTTACGGGTGTGTCCTGTTCTTTAAAGCGCTAATCCCAGTTTTTATCATCATCCTAGGCAACATCTTCGCCTTCTTCTCTAACCGTTGACTCACAATCCTTTTCTTCTCCACGCGTTCAGATTCCATCTTCTTCAGTGTGCCCATCTCGATAGTAGACAAGACACTGACGCCGCCGGCACACAAATCCATTGTTAAATAGCACTTGAAAAGGGACGACAGCAGAGAACATACACACGACGGCGCTACCTCGCAACTGAATTTATTACCCATAAACACAGATATATACTCAGAATGAACACATGCCTAGGTCGCCTTTGCACATGAATCGCCTCTCGTCTAGGAGAGAATCTGCACGTTAGAGCTTACTTCATGACCAGGCTCAATCACTCCCATGCGACGTGCCTTCTTTCCACGACAGCTGCACCTGCAGCTCGCCGCACGTTCATACACATGTGCCCATCTGGTGGTGGTGGTGATTTATTAAGAAAGAAGGGAAGAGAGAAGAGCTGGGGATATTGTTGAACTCAGTCGGGGAGTTCACCCTCATACAACCCAGTCCAGGGAAGGGAAGGGGGTTTCAAACCTTCCTAGTTGTGACAGGACTAGTTCAGCGCTTGTAGCCGTCGTGCATTGGACGAAACGAACGCTACATAGACTGTGCCCCACTCCCTTCCTTCCTCTTTCTGTATTCCTTTAAAGGTGCCCACCTGCACACTACGCCGCGACTACTCCTCATACGTCAACCCTTGCGTGCTACTCCTTCCCCTTGCCACAAGTAGCGCAGCTATTGCGTCCCCCTGCCTCTATTGGTCTTCCCGCTCTCCGCTCCGCGTAGCGGAGTATTGTAGTGCACGCCTTTATCATTATCTTTTCAGTCTTGTTCTGCCTGGAACAGCACGAGCGAAAGTTGTTCTTTTATGCTTGCTTTTATCTCGCACGCGCTTGAGGGGAGTTTTATGTTAACGTTCGGCCCGGCCAGAGCTCGACCTTAAAGAGCTTTGCTGTTAAACTTTGGATAGCAGGCGGTTGTAATTTATAGCCGTACTTGTGAGTGTAACACGCCTTAAAACATGTGTAACGGACACTGTAAGGGACAGTTGAGTACAATTTGAGATAGTGACACTGATATTCCCTACAAGATCTAAAAATGGGAACTGACATGAGCGTTTTTAGATATAGGAATTTGTAGTCCAATATGTCTTAACTTTGGTATTTGTGAAGTAAGCTGTTTTGCGCACTTATTTTTTACATCAAAGCGAACGTAGACCGACTTCTCCGTGTTTGCGATTGTGTCATGAAGATGGTTTTTTTTTATTGTTAGGCAGTCCAGTAAAGGTAACTTTTAACGGTTCGGTAAAGTGTTATTATCCGCCAAACGGAATGTAAGCGCTCATGGTTGCTTATTTAACCCAATAGTTTGGAAGTCCAAGTTAAGAAACGTGCACACTCCAACTCAGCAGTACATAAAAAAAATACGCACACAAATGTTTCGTCTGCAATCTCTGCCAGGTTGTGATCGTATTTGCTGCATAAAAAGGTTGGGTCTGCTTTTGTTATCGCATGTAAACAGCATGCTTAATTTTCTGTCTATTTACTTGAAGCTTAGTGCCGTTTGTCATGGGAACCAGATATCTCAGCCATTCCATTCATGACGTATTTCCAAGGCTAAAGATAATCCGATTTAACAAAAGGAAGCCGCAGAAGAACGTGATTTTTTTCAGGCACGAGTAGAAAATGTAAACAATAGATCAGGCCCGACAGACAGAGCCATTTTTATTTCCTGACATGGCAGCGCCACGTGTTGAACTTCACACTGCAGGATGTTGGTTCGAATTGGGAATACCGGATGCATTTTGCATAAATTTATGTTCATGCAAACACTAATAATACACAATACCAGGAGAAGGCAAAACAATGATATTCCGCATGAATATTGCCAGTGCACGAAGCTTCCGTGGTAAATAAAACAACACAAAGCAAAAAACGGCCGCATAGATTTCGCCAAGAATATAATAATTAGGTCACACACCCGCATAGAGACACAACTCACCTAATGAAATTTTCAATTTATTTGTTCACGAGCATTAATTAACTCGTATTACCCTGCTACCAATTTTCGAATTACAGAATAAGCTACAGGCCTTGGCCCAACGAATAAACCTGTACGTAAAATTTACGACAGACACACCTGCAGGCATCTACTTGTTAAGAATAAACTAAACTAGTCTCACTTCTCTAGTTAACCGTAATAGCTACATAAAAATATAAAGGAAGCTCACACAAACGCGTAAGACTTGAAGGTGGCAAAGCTGTACGTAACCTTCACGACCAATACGACAATTTAGGTCCACGATTGCATCCTATTTACACCGTCTTCCCTGTGGCACTGACCTTTACTTCATTTTGTTGTTATACAGCCGCAGAAAAAGAATATCGAAGAAGCAGAATGAACGAATGAACCGAACGTGCACACATAAACTAGGCACCCGCATGTGCAACGTCTGCCCCATCATCTGTTCTGTGTCGGGTAGATGGCGTGATTCCTTTCCTCACAGTCACAGCTTAGTGCCGTTCGACTCGGTACTAACTCACGGTCGTAACCGAGTGGAAAACAAAAAAAGGGTCGTAGCCGAGTGGGTAAGATGACTGGCTCTGACTCGGTAGATATATCACATACAGGTTCTATTCCTCCCGGTGCCGGCGATTTCGTTTCTTTATGCTGTTGCACTGCGTTTTGTGAAACACCGGTACCAACTAATTGCTAAACTGCTTTGCGGGTAAAAAGTTAGCCACTATCTTCTCACTTCGCTGTCAATGCCGTCGAATGCCTCTCTGCCCTTCCCCATCCACATCTCATGCTCTTCCCCTCCCTTTCGGCACTCCCACGACAAACACAGAGTAGGTTCGCTAAAGTTAATTTAATTTTCCCACTTTCCACACTTCGCAAGCCACCTAGTGCTACCTTTCGTTACAGTTGAACTTCAAACACTGCCACGAAATCGGGGCTCGCGCGAGCGCTTTGTTGCAATTTTCGCTCTAAACCTTGTGTACAACGCGAATGCATTTTCTTATTTCCTTCCCGAAAAATCAAGCAGACTTGTACATTTAAATAAAATAAAACGGCGAATAATACTCATGTACTGATGTTTTCCTGCACACGTGCCTAATGTATTCTTTTTGCTGAATAATGTTGACAAGTATCAAGTGTGTTTCCAGATTGGGTTTGGAAAAGTTTTCCTAGATAAACCTATCGTTCAAGCACTCATACCCCGTGGCCGGGCCGATGAATTGAGGGACATCCATCCATCCATCCATCCATCCATCCATACACACACACACGCACATACATACATACATACATACATACATACATACATACATACATACATACATACATACATACATACATACATACATACATACATACATACATACACATACATACATACATACATACATACATACATACATACATACACACACATACATACATACATACATACATACATACATACATACATACATACATATACATACATACATACATACATACATACATACATACATACATACATACATACATACATACATACATACATACATACATACATACATACATACATACATACATACATACATACATACATACATACATACATACATACATACATACATACATACATACATACATACATACATACATACATACAGACATACAGACAGACAGACAGACAGACAGACAGACAGACACAGATAGACAGACAGACGGACGGACCGGAAATGTTGCATTTAAGTACACCAAGAATTACTACCTTCTTTAAAGCCTCAGATCCGGAAGAGCTGCAGAATCAAGCCTGCAGAATTGCAGAATGGTGGCTGATAAAGGCAGAGGCGGGTGAAAAATACTTTTGAGAACTCCTTTTGAAGTGAGAACAGCAGATATGAATTCGTCCTGTTGCAGGTTCCGATAACAGATGACAGGAAACAAGATGTCAGTAAACTTGGAAGAGCACAGTTCTTGGCTGTACTTTTACCGAAAGGGAATATTTAAATCGCCGTGTTCTATCCAAAGGTCGGATTACTTCAAAACAAGTTTTAAACGCGTTCAGCCGAACTCTATTCTGACTGAGAATAAAAATCGAAGAATTCAAGAAGGGCATGGATTACCAAATCCTAATATCTGATTTTAGCATTTACGTATTGTATATTACGCTGAATTTTTCTGAAAAAAGTTGGTTTCATTTTTTCTACAATTGCCCTCACTTAATCAGGACCGAGCCAATCACGCTGTTCCCAAAGCCCTTATTTAAATCATTGTTGTCGAGATGCGAGAGCAAGAGTAGGAGCGTAAACGTTAGTGTCATCAATGTAAACAATACCATGAGTGAAGGGCAGGCGGGCGATTTCGGTATTATACAAAATGTACAGTAAAATGCATCGAAAAAAATGTTGTGATACTCCATATTTTAAAACACCTAATCCTCCTCCGGTTAGGTAAAATTGTGTGTACCGCGAACTTCCAGTAAGGTTGCTTTTGATTGTATTTGTCATCCTTTTACTAACACCATAAATATAGAATACCTTTAGTGGCAGATTATCCTAAACAATTTCAATTGCCTTCCAAAACTTTGAAAATACCCCAATAGTAAATTTTCTTTTCTGGAAAGTGCAGAAGACTTCTTTCATATCTAATAAAGCTGTTTTAGTGAAGTTTTATTGTCCAATATACATATAGGGTGCAGAACAACTGCATTTTGACGTTTAGCAAGCTAAGCAATCTTTTAGAACTCATCTGCTAAGCCATATCGCGAAAAACATCGCAGTACTGAGATCAATCTGTAATTCAAAAAATCTGCCACTGGAGGCTGCGATGGTAAGAGCACGACCTACAGTTGTTATAAGTCGGCCAAGAATCATTTTGCCGTGCACGGTCAAACTCTTGCCAACTATCGTAGCCTTTACATGACACAAGCCAAATTTCGGACACAAGGCACTTTTTTCCGCTAGCGGGCATTGACTCCTTTTGGGTTATAAATGTCCTGAACTTAAAACGCTCCAACGAGAAGGACAATGCTTCCCGACTCTTGTCAACCTGCAGAAAGTATGGCAGGACGTTTCCAGAGTCGCTTACCTAACCAGCTCCCTAAACAAAAGTGCGCGTTCAAAATGTCTTAACGCCGCAAGTACCCCCATACTGCCGAAAACAGCATTTCTATCGCGTCTTTCGCACTTCAATGGGGACTTTTAGAATCCGCCCACGACGATATAACCGCTTGTCCTCTGGGCTACCGGGAATCACCTGGTAACAACACCCAGGCATGCCTACATTTGTCTAGGTATACCCGCAGGCACCTCTAAACACGCTTCTACCGTGCGCCTGTTTGCATTGAAAACGCCCCGCATGGTGCGCCTTGTGAATTTAGGGTGACAGTATTGGCGACACCGCAGACCCTGATCCACCACACTTGCGCTGTAACCAGCACGTGTCCTGGTACGCACACTACACAAAAACATTAACGAGACACATAACATCCCATGAAAAGAAGTCTTTAAGCGCAATAAGTCAAACACTTCTTACAACTCTCCATTTTCTCTTCGTGAGCTGAGGGTGGCTTTGAGCACTCGTTTGCCTTCAGCTCCTGGTGGAGACAACATTACATACGCTATGATACAACGCTTGCGCGCAGACACACCTGAAACCCTCTCCATGAATACAACAAAATATGTCTTTTAGTTACCTTCTAAGGTCTTGGAGCGGGGCCATCGGAGTGGCTTTTCTGAAGGAGGGGAAGGACTTGTTTCCCCCTGAAGTTATCTCCCCATCGCCCACAAGCTTGTCTGTGCAAGCTTATTGGGTATATAAGCTTGCGAGCATCATAAGGTACTCGAGTACTTTTTAGAGTAGAATGGTCTTCTCGAGCGCTGCCAGGCAGGCTTTATATTGGGGTGAATTAGAAATGATCGACTTGTGACAATTCAATCGCACGTCAAAGAAGCCTTCGTCCAATAATAGTTCTGCGTACTGGTGTTTTTACCTGGACAAGGCTTATGTAGCCACGTGATGTTACAGCATCCTCATTGACCTGAAGTAATTCGGTCTATGGGGTAACATCTTCAACACTCTGGCTGGTTTTGTCTGCACGGAAATTTCGAGTCTGAATTGCTTGAGTTCACGTGTAAAAAAATGGCGTGCCCCACGGTGGGGTTCGGAGCTGCACGTTGTTTATACTTAACATAAACTCGCTACCAAAGGTGTGGCACCAACCATTTCCTGTTCAATGTATGTAAACGACCTGCTAATATCTTTTAAAGTATGTAATCTGTCAATTTGCGAATGCCAAGTCCAGCTTAGTGCCAAAAAACTACCTGGCTCGTAAAATTCATTCGTTTTAACCAGGTTCGTTTTAAGCTAAACCTGGTTAAAAGTACTCCTGTTGTGTTCTCGAAAAGGCGTGAGATCCAGAAATCAAACTAAGCGGCGTCTTGATTCTGGTAAAAAAGCACAAGTTCTTAGCCGTAGTTTTTTATGGAAGGCTGACGTTAATCCCGCACATTTAACAAGTTAAAAAATGTCTAAAAACAATGAATATTCCCCAGGTCCGGTCACATACCTCCTCTGTTACTGACGTGCAACTTCTGCTGCGGGTTTTTACCCCTCTGGTAGGGTCGCGCGTTGGACTACGGAAGTGTTCAGGAAGGGAAACCGCACTCAAAATGCACGACTCAGTGCTAAACTTCAACTGCGGCTTGCGTCTGTTGCTTCCCGCACAATCCCAGTAGAAAGCCCTTAAGTCAAGTGCGACAGCGTTCTAAGGGTATCAGCGCACGTACGTTCACTTAGTACTTGCTTTTAAATTTTCATTACTTTCTCACTATCCTATTAAGTGTATAATGAATAGTACATCCGCATACCAAGTAGTTCTAAATTGACTATCAATTTCTTTGTTTTTCTCACTTAGGGTGAAAGAAGAAGCTTCTTAACTTTGTCTTGCTTCCAGGCACCTTCGAAACACCAGTTATTTATTTTGTAGCCTCATGGCAACTACTTCCTGTATCCTGTGACTTGTATTTTACCCGAATTCAGAAAAACAAGCTACGAAAAATCATGATTTTTCAGCATGTCATGCATGCAGGCGAAATACGAGACTAAACGTTTTCAGCGATGCGTGAAAAATTTCCCCAGCGTTGTGTTCTGGTTGCCACGTAGCTAACTTTATTACGTGTAAAACCATACAAATACCCACATTTTCACGGAAGAAGCATATGGCATTTTTTTTGTTTTAAGTACTATTCTCGGAAATCACATTCACAAGTCCATCACATTGACAACTTCACCGAGCATCAAGCATGCGTTATCATCAAAAAGGTCTTCCCCAATATTACGTCGTCAATCTCCTTTTCAATTATGTCCGCATATGCCTCAATTTAAACGCTGCTGTGGGCTGCGTTACAGGTTTCTCTGTAATTTCCAGAAATGAGGTGATGGAAGAAATGGCTGCTGCTCCTGCTGGTACTGCTGTAGTAAAACACAGTAGGCATAACAACGGTACCCCACACTGACTTCAAGCCACACATCACACCGCTTCTCAAAACACGGGAAGCAGACTGGAGCACACACATGAACAATAAACAAGTTATAAAACCACACTTAGGACTACTCACTGCTGACTCATCCACTGAAACCCACAAGTTATATTACCTAGGTTACGGATAGGAAACACACATACAACACATTCACAACTGCTCACATGGTCACCAATACCGATTTGCAGAAGGTTTGGAGAGGGCCTATGCGTAATCCACAAACTCATTCCATGCAAAGCATCTAACACAACAAAGTTTACAACACCCATCATACTTTTTAGAAGAAGACCAAATGTTTTCATCAAATGTGTTTTGAGTTTTTCACAGACATCAAACTTTTACACCTCCTTTTTTATCTAGCATAAGTATCTCGCCCAACACATGGCCATTTCATCCCATTTTGTTTCATTTCACATGTATTTCTAGAGATAAATATTAGTATACACGTTTACCCCACTGCCATTATGTAACCCTCTTTTGGCGCACTTTGCCCTAATTGCCCTTTGGCCATTAAACGAAAATCGTTATCTGCACTGAAAATATTATACGTCCCTTTCCGCGGGAGAACTGTAGTTAGTGCTTCTGTAGTGAGTTTTCGGGATTGACTTCCACAAACAGCGGCTTGCTACTTCTACCATGTGCGGCTTTATTGCTACCGCTTTCGATCATTTGACAGAGCACTCTGCTTCCTTTCGTTTTGAAGTGCTGAATAGGTCGTCCGTTTGTTTCGTGTAAGCCTCCTGCACCTCCGGGCTGTTTGTGTTGAGTTTGTGCTTCAACTAGCATTGGTTAAAGATCACTGATGCTTCAGGAAGCATTCACTGATTAGTGAATATCACAATCAGACGAATGGCAAGAATGACCGATATCAGGTTACGTTTACCTTTTCCGACACGGTTTTCCAACCCATTGCCTCATTGCAGGAACTAGGACCTGTTCTAATTTTGTTACATCATTATAATACGGCAAACTAAAAGCAGCAGTATTTGTTTCCAACTTCTTCCTTGGGATACCATTGACACTATTTTAACGTCGGAGCTCTTGTAGGTCGAGCACTCCCGTAATCTTTTTTCTGTAGGACGTGGGTTACGCAGGCGGCCTCGCAGAAAACTGTTACCAGACCTTCAACTGAGATCGCAGTATTCTCCCCACCGGTGGCCTTCCAGAAACTGGGTCTCAGACCCACCGATAGTTGGCGCAGTGGTTTCGTCGGCATGGGTTCTTCTCTCTCCCGCTAAAGGAGGAAGAGAGAGGGAGCCTCCCTAAGGTGACGTTTAACTACCAATTTCTTTGTGTGAACCGTACAATTTGCTCCGCAACGGGGCTGCCGTTCTGCGGCAAGCGTCCTTTGACGTTCGAGCCGGCACAAAAGAACCACAGCCCCGCTATTTCAGCACATTTTATACTGGCTGGAACTTGCTTGGAACGTAACGGGACAATGGAAACTTGTATTTAATTGTTTATTTTCTCGGTGATTAAAGCATCATTTGCTTGAGGAAGCGCACTGAAGGTAGAGTAAAACGCCGAACTTTCCAAGTAAAAAAGGTTATGTGGGGGGTTCATGGCTTCTTTAACACGGGTATTTCGCGCTGATCCAACCTTAATGCTGGGCGCGGTTAGAGACCAAATTTAAAAGTGTTTCAGTACCTCAAAAAGTCGTGCACAGTATTTTAGGTGCGTTTCAGAGTAAACGGGGAGCGGATTTCTTAAAACTAATGGCCAAGGCGATCGCGAGGCTCCTTTCAGAGAAGCTATTGAAGCGTTCTACGTCCATAGTTTTGATTATGTTCTAAGGCATTGGGCGTCCTGTCACCCCAACCTTCCCATAGGTCAGTACCCACATGTTGACAAAAGAAGGTCAGTCATTGAACTAATGAGGAATAATGTGATTTTTTGCTTTAGTGGACAACGACGGCTTACAACACACATACTGTTCATGACTTAAGACATTTAGACCCACCACTGAGACAATACTTAACGGACTGCCTCCTAACACGTACGTAAAGCCTTAGCAGCCAAATGCGGTGCTTCAGGGCTTTTTGTAGTCGGTAGAAACAATACTTAATTGTCAAACTGTTTCTTCAGCCTCAAAATATTGAATGGAAGCATTGTTCAAAAGTTCCGTAAAATTGTTTGCATGCCTTTAAAATTGCGGTATTCAACAAAGATTTATCTTTGAGCTGAAACCGACTATAAATCACCATACCTAGCGTTGTATCCAACGAATTTTCTATAGTTAGCTTACGAATAAGTTAGATATAAATATAACGGTACCTTGCAGTCACGTGGAATTGAACCTTAAAGCCATGACATAGTCAACGTAAAAAGCCTAAAGAAGACATCATATAAACGTCACGATTTTCGACTTTAGGGTTATTGGCCACTGCTTCCTATTGTGTTGGACGGTTCAAACTATATTTTCCCCGAACAGGCCATACATCAGTGCTTGTTGATGTTGCTCCTGTGAATGACGCAGCTTTGAAAAAGAAAAACCGAATGCGTCTTCAAACCGACTTTACACTTAAATAAATTTACTGAATGTTTCCTGCTGACGTGAGTTCCGATGCCGTGATATGGCGGAACACCTTATATGTAAAGTGTTGCGTGTATATATATACCACTGAATTATGTTTGTGAAGCTGAAATCACAGACTACTATTTCAGTTGTTGCGTGAAAATTAACAAAATGATCCAAGCAGCCTTACTGTTGACTACATTCGTTTCGTGCTTGGGGTGTAAGTGTTTTCTTTTCCAGAATACACTGCTGAACGCAGAAGCACCGGTCCACACCGGTAACGCTTACACAATTTGTTTTCAATATTCCCCACGATTTCTTTTTTTTCCTTTCTTAGCGTTACAGAACTCAGCGAAAAAAGAGCTTTTGGTGTACCCGACAATTTTATATGAACGAGCCTCAGAATCGAAATTGGTGGTCAAACTTACTGACTCTTTAACACTCAGCCTCGAGAAGAGCTCTGTACTGGCAGAGGAAATACTTATGATTACAAATGCTGAAAGTCGAACGGAGTATGAAAGGGTAAGTAATGATGTGCTCTCACGAAAAGAACTACGGGAAAATCACACATTTATAGAAGGAAGCTGGATACTTCAGACCATTGTTCCTGTAGTTAAGACCTAAACGCCATCTCTACTAACTGAAGGCCACGAAGCAAAAGTTATTTCGGAGTCAGCAGAAAGCTTCGCCTAGAAAAAACTCCACTAAAAAGTATACAGCTCCTCGGCAGGTTCGTGATGCCTTTTGCAAAGAAAGCAGCTATAGATAAAACACCTGTACTACTGCCCACACTAAAGTATTGCGCTTCATTTTGTCACATTTCACAGTGGTTCAGCTCTAGTCTAAGCGATCTCTTCAGGAGTGCCGTAAAATTGTGCTTTAAATGTATTTGCTGTGTAAATGTTAGAATGGGGCAGTGAGGAAGTTTTAGGTCACATTTATTTACGCATAACCCGGTCATCCAAAAATTATTGAGGAAATTTTCAGGTCAGAGGAATGCTTTTATGCTAAAGTCTGCCGCAACGATAATCACTGTGGGCTGTGCTACTCCATATATAACCGGTGTTGGTAATTATTCGCGACTTGGTGCATATTACAGCGTTGGCGGACGTACAAGGTAACAACGAATGTATACGAACCAAAGTTTTTTGTTGCAACTTGATAAAGTTACCAATAATTTGTAAGGTGTTCTTTTACTTCTAAAGCTTTTGTAGATTGTAAAAAACAACTTTAACCTAATTTCAGGTGAATACATCTGTTATTCAAGAGCGTTTATACCACGACCCACACCACCAGTCTTCTTTATTAGTGCTGGAGAAAGGCGGAGCCCTGCATGTGGTAAGTGCTTTTTTGGCAAATGTTGGGGCGAAATTGTCGTTACAACATGGACAATGCTCCAGAAAAGCCGCTTAGCATAAAAAGTGTACGCTTACCTTAAGAACATTGCCGTCACGTTCATAGCATATCATTCCAAGGTCATCTTTTCTTTTTTCGTTAGTTCTCAAATCAACTGCTCTCAAAGCACGTAACTATTACCAGAAAAAAGTTCTCCCCCTAATTAGTCCCGACACAAATTCTACATCTTTCCCATATCTTATAGAAGTTTTCGCCCGTCTGCGTCCCTTCTGCTATCTTCTCTCACTGATTTTGTGGGGTATTTCGCAGTCACTATGTTTCGCGCAATGTACGCATTAGGAATAGTGGGGGTGCAATCCATAGTAGCTCAATATTATTCGCCTGCATTTTACAAATCTCGCTGGTTAGTTTTGTGCCTCAGAGTAGTAGATACCGTAATAGGTCGCAGGCTTACTCACGAGTGCACTCACACACCCCACTCACCGCTCACGAGTGAGTGGGGAGTTAGTGCAAGTGCAAGTGAGGGTGAGCCCCACTCGCAATGAGCCACGCTCACCGCTCGCGAGGGCAAGCGCTGGTCGCGGCGAGCACTGCTAGCAACTCTTGAGTGTGAGTTCCCCTCCGCGAGAGCCCCGCTCACCACTCACAAGTGCACTCACGCTACTCGCGAAGTTTGCAGAGCTTAGCGCAGTGAGTGCCGCTGTTACGCTTGTACTCGCTGTTGGCTATTCGTTGGAGGCGCCGCTCGCTGTGATGGTTTTAATCGTGGGATTGATTTTAGCTTCGGAAATAGGTCGTCGCTGCACTCCTGCTAAGGGGCACCGAAGGATTAACTCTCTGGTGGTGTGTTGATTTAGGAATATGATTTAGGTGGAATAGCGCCGTAATGAACTGGTACTGTTTTGTTTCACGACCCATGGAGAACCTGTGACGCACACTCGCGTGCAAGGGCTGGCGACGAGTGCGAGCGCGAGCGCTAGTGAGTGCAAGTGGTGATGGCGAGGGGCGGGCGTGAGCGAGTACGAGTGGTGGGAAAGAGTAGTGAATATGAGCGCGAGTGGGGAAGAGTGATGAGGACGAGTAGTCACCATGAGTGCAAGTGGGGAGGCGACTGGTGAGCGGGAGTTTGATCGATTGCATGAGGAAAAATGCGCTTTTCTATGTGAGCGTGAGTGAGTGGCGCCCAGTTTTCCCGAGGTATGGTTGGCAGTTTTATGAGCTTTCTTACACCTTGTAAAATTCTCTCACAGCGCGGTCTCTCTATTACACTTTGAGCACAGTGCATGCAGGCATACAAACGATGGCACAGTATACTCACGGCTGGTCAACGGGTACCTTGTCGTGTTCCATCATGCATAAGCATATAAGATACAGCACAATGTCCCTAACAGAGGTTTACTAGTCCCTTACCTCCGATGGCTACTACTCAGTTCAGTATCACGCTCAGGAAAATCTGACGGTTTCGGTTCCCCCAAAACAGAAGCACCACCATTAGGCATGGTATTACTTGAGGCATTATTGGGGCTTTTTTAATATTGGTTGGTACGGTAAGGCACTTGCTCGCTGCCATGTCTCGCTCGGTAAGACAAACACAACAAAACCTATGAAATAGATGCATGCACCGTGTATCCGAAAACAAGGCGGCTGAAGTAATGCGCGCATAAGGACAAAAGAAACTAAACCGAAGAAAGCGATATGAATGCGTAGTTGCAGCACAAAATTGCCTAATGAGTATCTCAGTCTCGCCAGACATTCGCCTTCAAAGCCCGTAAGCAGTACTAATGGTCTTGAGAAAACATTTTCTGGTGTTTACATAAAGTTGCACATAAATTGATTTATATGCGATCATTAGATCTAAACGTAGATTTCTGTATCATCTAAAATAATTAATGTACTTGTGTGCTGCTCAGCAATCGATGTCTCCATAGATTTCAAATTTCCTATTGTTTTGTTGGAATCAACATCTGTGGAAATATTTGTATACAGAAGTTCTATTCCCTCCCTCCTCGTAAGTGTATTTAATTCACGTACAGCAAGAACAAAGTTACACTTCCAAACACACGTTGTACTGCTGGTTTTTACGAAAAGTGTGAAGTCGTTCGTTACTGTGAACGCTAGTCTTAGCTTTCGAACGGGTCAGCGCCGTTTGATGATTTTTTGTTTGTTGATTTTCAATTATTTTTATATCCCGCTTCGGAGTCCACAGATTTATGTCGATCTTTGCATCATTTGCGCTATTCTTCAGCCCGACCAGTGCCACGCTAAACATGAATACCGGAATATGTACTTGCCACGTCCATTCTCTGGAGCTGTTTCAAAACGATGAAAGCGATGCGCGCTGTGTGATGCACAAATGCCAGGTGGTAAATCAAATCAGCGCAGTCCCGGCTGTATATTCATCAGCATCCTGCCTATCAATCTGTCACCTCCGTATTCACTGCCGCTAAAGTGCGTTCTCACCTGATGCATACAGGCGCCACTGTACCCCAGCATGAGCGATGCGCTTTAGTGTTACCTGGAAGTATATTTATTGCTACTGGAGCATTGTTTCGCTTTGGTTATCTTGATTTACAGGCTTTTCGCTCCAACAGAACGACACCCCGAATTTCATGAGGTGACACAGATAAAAATCTGGGCACTTTCAAGCATAGCCACGATCAGTGTTGTTGTAACAGGCTATGGTTTATCTTGTGTGATATACACGGCTTAGGAGTAAACTGAAAGAAAAAGCAAAGAACCATCTTGCCGTTTAGCTAATCTATTGTTTAGTTCATTAGAACTCAGCACTTATGGTCAAACTCACTCAGCCATGCAGCGTCTTTTGTTTACGCGTTTTGATTCACTGGCTTCGAACTCCGTCGTCACTACGGGAGCAAGTTTATGAGGTGTAGCTACCGCTTTCCCCTTAAAAAACATAACGCCCAGGAATGCATCTTCCTTACACGACAATACGAATTTTTCAGGAAGGTGTCGTAAACAGTAAACTTCGTATCAAACCTGTACCGGAAAGCCCACGGTCATCTCAGGGCAACGTCCTACACAGTATTTACGAAGTCACAGAAGCCAACAAGGACGATATAAGAATGGGTATGAAATTATTCCGTCCTTTACGTCGTCTTTAGGTTAATGCATAAAGTTTAACTTTTAACTATTTGACAGAGTTTGGATCTGTTGAAGGGCAGCGGACTCTAATGAACTTAATATTCAAGTTGGTATATAATTTCTCTGCCTGAGTAGTAACCATTTTTTAAACCGCAGCCAAAATTCTACCCCGTTACTCAGGTAAATGTTTCACTTTCTCTCTTGTTTTATTTAGCGATAAGTTCGTTCTACAAATAGAAAATAACTTGTAAACTTCGGATAGTTACTACAGCAGCTATTTCTGGAATATTCTTCAATACATGTAGCATCAACTATAATACCTAGAATATCTTGTTTGCCCTACAAACAAAAAACATGTTTTTAACCCTGAGACTTGTGCTGATGCATCTGTGTTTAAAATCATCTTTTATTCATCTAGAATCAAATATTTCAGCCTTAGATGTATTTTTCAATCAATTATACATTATACATAGACCTCTAATCAATAAACACGAAAGGCAATGTCTAATAAAACTAGTTTAGTATGTACGGCTAACTAGTTTCATTTATTGGTCTCATTGTTTGCCTACGTATAATAAACATCGATGGTTTTCTTCGCCCACACCCTTCCCTTCCTTTCGAAGATTTGAAAGGCTGCCCGAAAGCCTTCAAATAGGCTTGGTTCTACCTTTCTGAGTAAAACCAATAAAGCTTGTCATATTTTGCTAAAGAGACCCGAAAAACGAGGCACGTAGATTCTACACAAGGGATTAATTTCTTCCCAATTTTTGTTCATTGGTTTCGATTGATCAAATGCTTACAGCAAATAAAAGCCATGTAACAGTGAGCTTCAATTACTCGTTTATTGTCTCTCCGATCCTTATGCTTTTAGATTCGAGGCTTCGAAGCTCCTACTGGCGATTCCCTCGACCACCATACTATGTAAATCGCCCCTGGAGACCCACCACTTCGTCTAGTACAAGTAGGTTTGTCTTCAAACATTACCGTTAACGTCCTAATGTGTTAGTGTAGAAGTTGTGCTTTACATGCAGTTGACCACAAGCGGTCAAGGTAGCCTATCCCCTTCAAAATATTTGGTCAAATTCGGGCCTCACTAGAAAAAAGGGGTGTGCAGTCGTCAGAACTGTTAACAACAACAGAGAATGAGGTGCCAGCGTATGCACAGAGCGGCAGCTTACGATAGCGCTCGATCTACTGAGCCATGTTGTGCGCATGAAGCGCTGAGGGCAGCACGATAACCGCTCCAAATAGTAGTTATCGTAGCTTCCAGGTGCGTACGCAGGCGCCTCGTGTTTTGTTGTTGGTGACAGTATTGACAACCGTACTTACTGGGCGACCATACGCCTTGAAACAGGCATCCATTATGTATAAAAAACAAGAAGTAATTCCGAAAACGACAGGATTTCTATAACAGTAATAAAACTAACACATACCATAAATTATTCGGCAACTGTATGCAAAAATTACAAATAAAACACAAGAATGAAGAAAAACAAGATAACCTGAAGAGCGCGAAGAGAGCTGATTAATTGTGAAATGTCGCAGCTGCACGAAAGTATTCTGGCTAAAATGGCAATAGATGCTACTTTCTTTCTATACGCGCTTCCAGAACGATAATTATTATTATTGGCAACTGCGCATTCTTTTTATTGCTTTCGAAATGTTAGCTGGCATAAAAACGCAGCACATGAAAGGCCTCCAAAGATCTCCTCTTCGGCCATTACCAGAGGCATCATTGCTATGAGAGTATATGCATTATGCTCCGTCGGTGTGAGCACCTTGTCAATGAGCCGTGCAGCAGTGCTGGAACCACTGAAAGACCATGGGGATAGAGGAGGCCCAAATAAAACTCCTAGACGGCATAGATAAAAGATGTACTGGCAAGATAATCCGTCACGAGGCAAGCGACAGATTCCCCATTTATAAGGGCGTAAGACAGGGTGATACCACCTCGCCAAAACTGTTCACAGCTTGTCTGGATGGATATTCAGGAGTCCTGGCTGGGAAAACATGGCGTTATGAATAAGCAGAGAATATGATGAGACAAAATAAGATACGATAAGACAAGAAAAGTCCATTCCAAATAAAAAAACACTTGTGCCTTATACAGCCAGCCAAATCCCTAAGGCTTGTCTGCGAGGCTGGGCAGTCTCGGCTGAAACAAATTCAACCAAGCACGAGATTACCAGACAGACAAGAAAAACTACTCAGAACATTACATGCAAGTACCGCCGAAAAAGGAGACCATTTTTTTCATAAACACAACAGAAAACAACAAAACTGATCTTATGCAGGTGACAACAAATCCATAATACGGACTGAATAAATCACTAATTAATTATAGACAATGCAGTCATCCTTCTGTTAAACTAGCCAGACATTATCTTAAATATACCTCAACGTCCGGGACTGACCTGAGGCTATCATAAGTGTGAATTTCTTTGAAAAAACGTGAAACATAGTAAGCACAAGTCCCTTTGGCGTAAGTCGTGTATACACTCGGAACACTAAAGGTATCAACGTGTCTTGGAGGGCGTACTTGTATTTTTAGTGTTTGAAAATTTAGAGACAAGTAATTTTAATGAGTGCATCAACATAAATTGACCCTCAACCGGAAGCAAGCCAAAACATTTTGTAGCTCCGGAAATGTCGTTCACATGTTTGCACGTTCTATAGACGACAATATAGGCCATTTTACAAATGTCTTCATTACTTCAGTTCAATTTGTACGCAGACGCTTGACCGTAGCTAGTTATTTCCGACCTCAATATAGATTCGCCTAAACTTTCGCAAACCATCCTTCTAACAGAAATGTAAGATTGCCCTCCACGTATAGAGGTAAACCCAAAGCAGCCCTAATTTGTTTTGCAACGTATTAAATATGGGAAAAAGTAAGATAAGGTACCATCAAAGTGTAAACCAAGATATTTCATGCTACTTGTAAGTTTAACAGGAAGGCAAGAGCAGAATTGGAATTTGCTGTTATGTACGTAAATGGGATGCGATGCCTGGATGCTTTTCTGAGAACTGTGAAAATATAAAAAAGTTGTTTTTGGCTGCGTGATAACGATTCCCTTGCGGTCACATTATTCGGGCAAAGAAAGAATGTCCTTTTGAAACATGTGCACTCCTTCAATATACCCCGAGGACAAAAAGCAAGTGCAGTTTTGTCGGACTATAAATATTTCGCCGAATTAGATGGGCTACTGGTTTATCATTAACATAAACAATAAACAGAGGTTTCAGCTCTAAGCCTTGGGGAATCCCATATTTTACATTCGCCGGTTTGCTGATATAATCACCCACTTTCACATATTGCACACGGTCAGAGAAATAATTTGATAAAATTGGAGGTCTCAACATTAATATCGAAATTTTCGAATTTTTGAAGAAGCCACGAATGGTGAATGACATCAAAAGCCTTTCTTAGGTCAAAAAGCAGTGTAATCCCTGTAATTTTTGTCAATTTGCTTACAAATAGAGTCATTAAATTTTTCAACCAAACTTGTGGTGCTCCGCCCGGTGCGAAATGCATAATTGGCATTCTTATAAATTATATTTCCTACAATATGAAGACATATTCCCTCGTATTTTTTTAAGAATACAGGCCAGGGGGTGTAATATAGCAATTGATCTACAGTTACTACAGCTGCCTCTTGGCCCTTTTTTGTATAAGGGCCCAATTACGCTACTTTTGAACTCCTTACAAATCCAACCTGTCATTAGTATTTGGTTGATAATGGGGAACACAAGCATTTTATTTTGTTGAAATTATATATGCAATCAGTGATCCTAGTTTCATCAGTTCCTGGGGGCCTCGTAATAGACATCGACTGGAGAGCTCTCCATAACTCTTCCTCATTGACTGTCGCTGAATTAACAGATTTGGTTAACTTGGGCCCATTTTGCATTATGTTATTACGTGTGAGATTTTACGTGCTATTCAACAAAGTGCTCCTTAATGTTTTTTGCCAGAATAATGATACTTCTGCTTGGAAATGCACCCTGGATTGTTTTAT
The DNA here is from genome assembly GCA_013339765.2 of Haemaphysalis longicornis. NCBI lineage: Eukaryota > Metazoa > Arthropoda > Arachnida > Ixodida > Ixodidae > Haemaphysalis > Haemaphysalis longicornis. The sequence goes on along the minus strand of JABSTR010003259.1, from coordinate 55,701 downwards.
CGATACTTATTTTTGGTGGCTTGCCAACAATATTTTTTACTAAGTGCAAGGTTTTGCACAAACTATAGCGACATCCCTAAAAGTGGTTTAGTTGGCAGTAGTTTTTACACAGTTTTAAGATTCGCGGTAATTTTATTTCTCAACTCTCCAAATTTTAGTCTCGCGACCACATCACCAGGATTGCTATGAAATTGACGTTGAAGGTTACTCTTAAGGTATCAGAGCTCTATTATCTACTCATCTATCCAAGGGGTGGTAGGGTTTCTTCGCGTTTCCTTCATTTTTCCCCCGCTTCTCCGTACATTTTCTTAAACTTCTCAACGGCAATCTCTTAAGCTTCGCTATGGCCGCGAATAATTAGCGAATCTCAATTGCATGAGCTTATCTGTTTATGGACTTGATACTTACTGTTTATAGTCGGGCATCAGTTGCGCTCATGAGACTACTTCCTCTACAAGATAGCGATCAAGGTAGTTATAGCGTATGTAACGCTACAAGAGAGTGATCATCCACTTTTTTGATAATGGAGCTGAGCACATCTTTAGTGGTCGAGATGTTGCCAATACGTGTTCGGGTAAGATTATTTCCAAGCAGTTCTACTCTTGTGTAACCATATATATACATATGGTTTTTTATTCTATAACTGGCTAACAGCTTTGGGCAGTTTACTGTTTCCAATTTATTTTTAGCTTTTGCGCCTATATTGAAATCTCCGGCTAAGATAATTTGTTTTGAAGCGCTAAACGTTCCTAGAAATTGCAACAACTCATCTAAAAATTCTGATTATTTTCGTTAGGCAGGCGGTACACCCCACAGACAAGATATTCTTCGTGCGTCTTTGTTATAAGTGTAGCCAACATCTCAGCCTCGCTAGAAACTACATAAATGCGGTCGCATGACCAACCGTTCCTGACGTATCCTGCCTCCTTCTACCTTTCCGGCCGACTGCAAAACTTTTCGAACTGAGCCCTCAGCTATATTCGAACTGAGCCCTCAGCTACTGTGGTAAATATTCCGAAACCTGCACTTGGAATGTACTAAAATGTCTGTGCAAGTTTTTAACGTTGCAGTGCAAATCGCTGAAACGCAACTTGTCCTGACTTTCTGGTAGCCAATGAATAATGAAAGGAATTATGCTCGGGTATTGCAACCATCATTTGGCTTGGTATTTTACACGTTTTTATAATATATTCACAATGCCTAACCTTGTCAGTAATGGTAATACTTGAGCACTTTGAGGATTGCAGACGACATAGTCTTGCTAAGAAAGTCTGCAGAACGCCTACAAAAGGTGTTTGAGGAACTGAACACAGAAATCAGGGCATTGGGACTAAAAATAAACACAAATAGTTTTAAAGTGTTGATGAATAAACATGCCGAGAGCGCCGTGTTCCGCATATATAACGGCAAGCTAGAACAAGTGGAAGAATATAACTACCTAGTTCAGGTTGTATGTGCTGATCACAACCAGGTAAGGGCTGGGACGCACTATGCAAACGCTCCCAAAAAAAAGGACATGTAACAGCACAGAATAGGTATGGGCTGGCGTGCACTCAGCAAACACTCCCAAATAAGAAAACGTACGTTACCTCTATTACTGAAAAGGAGAATATAGTACCAATGCATCCTTCCGGTGATGGCATAATGAGCGGAAACTTGGCGTGGACTCAACAACCTGCACGCGAACTTAGGTCGGCTCAGCGGGCCATGGGAAAAAAGAATGATAGGAGTAACCTTAAGGGACAGGAAACGAGCTTCCTGGATCACAGAACCAAACAGAGTAGAAGGTATCGTAGTTCAAATAAAGAAAAGGAAATGGACTTGGGCTGGACACGTAGTTAGGTGAAAGGACAACCGGTCGACTACCAGGAGAACTGAGCGGATAGCGAGAGACGGGTGTAGGAGAAGGGGTAGGCCAAGTACTCTTTGGAAGGACGAAATAAGAAATAAGGGACTTCGGAGGCAAGGAATGCACTCAAACGGCATGGGAAAGGAGCAGTTAGAGGTCGATAACAAACGCCTTCGTCCTGCAGTGGACCTAGTGGGGCGGCTGATGATGAATATGATGCTGATGATGATGACGATGCTCCGTCTACGAAGATGTTAAAACGCGCGAGGCTATGCGTTACAGAAATTTCGTAATTATCAAACTTGCTTTTATATTGGGGAGTGGGGCTTGCAATCTCTAACGTAGTAGCAGAACAGGGCATGGGGAGTCAGCACAACGACAGGTTCCACAGAAATGGGAACCAAACATGGGAGCTTAACGGGAAACTATTTTTCCCAGAAAGCTTATTTCAATGGAGAACTTTTCAGCTAGCACGCAATACGCTGGCTATACAATACTCCGTCAACTATGGGAGCCATTCACGAAGAATGCTCATGAAACTGATCGCCACCATACGTATTTTATGTCCACGGAAGTACGAATGCCTCTCCTACACATTTAAAATCTGTCTCTTCTTAAGTCATCCGAATACAATCTTGGACATTAAATTTTCTGATCTCCTCCTCACCTTGGGTTTCTGTCGTCCCAATTTCTACTTTTCTCTCTCGGTATCCATTGCTTATTCGACTGGTACACCTGTCATCAGTCCTCCGGCTTGCAAGGCTGGCAAAACATCAATGGTTTCTCATAATTTCAGCTACGACCCCGCACGGGGCACCTTGAGTATTCATGGTGACGGTACTGGCGATACCGCGCACCCCGAGCCCCCCAACATAAGCTGTGACCTACCGTGGTGATGTGTTTTTAAGGTGAAGGGTAGAAACCTCTAACGGTGGCCGTCGGAGCCTTGGTCAAGCTCCGGCCGATGGGCTCCCTGCCTGTCTACCAGGCAGGGAGCTCCGGGACCTCTTTGACTACCAGGGTAAGGTCAAAGAAGAAAGTACCCCAGTCTCCCTGCCTTTATACTATGTCGTATGCTATTATCTAAACCCCCCCCAACCGTGATCAGCCCCTAGAAGGGGCCGCACCAAAGTATCGTTTCCTCCATTGCCATCTTTGACATTTCCTGAACCAGATCATTACTCTCGATTTCTTGTCATGGAGTCCCTCCATCCAACCCACCCTCTGGCATCTCAGTCAGTCTTCTTGATCGCCAAGTATCTTGAAGCAATAATAGGAAAATCGTATAAGTAAAAAACAAAGGTCTGGTGAACTCCTAATCGAAATAAATGACAAGCAGCAGTCTGCAAAGCTTCTAGCTCAGACTAGACTGGCTGATCTCGACATCAGGGTCACACCCCATCGGAGCCTCAACAGCTCGCAGGGTGTGATATCCGAAACAGATCTCCTGAACGAAACGGATGTGGATCTCCTTGCCGGCTTGAAAGATCAGGCCGTCACTGCCGTGAGACGCATCACTATCCGCAGAGACGACAGGGAGATTCCCACCAAGCACATTATCTTGACTTTAAACCGCGCAGTTCTTCCACAACACATAAATGCAGGTTTTATCCGTTGCTCCATCCGTCCGTACATCCCGAATCCGCGGCGCTGTTTTAAGTGCCAGCGGTTCGGGCACGGTACAAACTCTTGCCGTGGCCGAACGACGTGTGCAAAATGCGCGGCGCACGATCATCCGACTGACAACTGTCCATCCGACATCCTCTGTTGTGTGAACTGCGGCGGTCCGCATGCAGCGTACTCCCGCAAGTGCGAAAAATTCCAACTGGAAAAAAAGATAATCAACAATAAGGTAACCGAGAACATCACCTTCCCAGAGGCGCGAAAGAGGTTCGCCTCTTTCCCCCTGGGGAGGTACGCCGACGCGGCTCGCCGGGGGGCGGAGCGGCATCTGGTGTCCACAGGGACCCAGTTCAGCGAGTCTGACCTGGTCCCGCCCCCGCCCCCCGCTGGGTTGCCTCACGCAGCCCAACCCGGCACCACGCCGCTTGCTGAGGCAGCAGCGGTTGTGGCGCAAACCACTTCTGTCGGGACCGGTGCCGCTCCCGCCTCTGTCTCCCCGTCCTCCAGTGCGTTTGAGGGTACCGAGGTGATGGACACCACGGGCCCCGCATCGGCTCCCACCGCCACCGCACCGCCCGTGCCACTTTTGGCATCCCCAACACCCGCGGCGGTGGAGGCTCAAACGAAGGGCTCCCGAAGGGGTGCCAAGTCCGGGGGGCCCGGTCCGTCGGGCACCCCTCGGACATCCGACGACGAAATGGATGTCGGGCCGTTCCTGCCTGCAACGCAGCGCAAGGAGCGGCCTCCGACGGCCAAGCCAGTAGAAACGCCTAAAAAGCCTAATCCAAGCGTAACAGCCCCGAAAGACGACACATAAACACACACGAACACACACACTCCAGTCATTCTTAAATTTAAATAATGGGAACAGAAAACATCATTCAATGGAACTGCAGAGGCCTCCTTAAAAATCTTGACGATGTGTATGAGATTCTGCATGCCAGTCAGCCAAGTATCATGTGTCTGCAGGAAACCCACCTCAATTCTAAACAAACAAATTTCTTAAATAGGTACATGGTATTCAGGAAGGACAGGGTTGGCTGCACCCACTCTTCAGGAGGTGTGGCCATTATCGCCCGGAAATCATTAGCATGCCACCCTCTCTCTTTAAACACTGTCCTCGAGGCTGTAGCGATCCGCACCATAATATTTAATAGGTTGATAACGGTATGCTCCATCTACATTCCTCCTGATCATGCACTTCTGAGCTCTGATTTCGAGGCGCTCGTCGACCAGCTGCCCGAACCATACATACTAATAGGTGACCTTAATGCGCACAACTCTCTTTGGGGCTCCTAGAACGGATGCCCGAGGTCGCCTGATAGAGAAGTTTCTTACATCCTCCGGAGCATACCTCTTCAACAAAAAACAGCCTACATACCATAACTTAGGACACAATACATACTCTCATCTTGACTTGGCGATTGGTTCCGCAGTTCTCTTTCCATGTCTTGAGTGGGGTGTGGGCACAGACCCATATGGTAGTGACCATTTCCCCACTTCAATAACGTATATAGGTATAGGCCCGAGCAGTAAATCTTCCCATAAAAGGTTTAATGAATCAAAAGCAAACTGGAGCACATTCACACAAGCATCTCAACTACACCACACATCCATAAAACGCCTACACGTGAAGGAAGCCGCCCAACTCGTAACGGCACACATCCTCGACGCCGCCGAAAAGCCCATTCCCCCGGCCTCCAGTGCGTCCCGCAACCCAAGGAGGCCCTGGTGGAACGAAGACTGTAGGCGGGCGCGAGATGGCCCAGAACAAGGCGTGGAGTGTCCTTCGCCGGTACCCCACGCCAGACAATCTCATTTCCTTTAAACGGGCAAAGGCTCTTGGGAAGCGTGTGCGTCGTAAGGCGAAAAGGGAGAGTTGGCGCGCCTTCCTCACTTCCATCAACTCATACACCGACACTCACTAAGTCTGGACACGAATACGTAACCTTAAAGGACAACAGACACACAGCCTGCCCCTGGTCAGTACAACAGGGGACACACTAGAAGACCAGGCTAACACCCTTGCACAACACTTCCAACACGTTTCCAGCTCTGCACACTACACAAACACTTTCCTAAAACATAAAAATACTTGTGAAAGGAAGTCCCTACATGACAATAACAGGTCAAAATCTGGTTACAATTCTGAATTTACACTCTATGAGCTGAGGGTTGCCCTGAGCACATGTAAAACTTCAGCTCCAGGGGCAGATAAGATTACATACACAATGATACAACACCTACACCCAGACATTCTTGAAACACTTCTACACCTATACAATAAAATATGGCTTTCGGGGCAGATTCCACATTCTTGGAGGGAGGCCATAGTAGTGGCGCTCCTGAAGGAAGGGAAGGACCCTTCCTCTCCCGCGAGTTATCGTCCCATCGCTCTGACAAGCTGCCTGTGCAAGCTGCTCGAGAAGATGATAAATCGCAAGCTCGTGTAAGTACAACGGTCTTCTCGAGAGCTGCCAGGCAGGCTTTAGGGTGGGGCGATCTACCAACGATCAACTTGTTTCGTTGGAATCCTTCATAAAAGATGCATTTGCTCATAAGCAGTTCTGCCTTACGGTATTCTTCGATCTTGAAAAGGCTTACGACACAGCCTGGCGATATGGCATCCTTAGCTACCTGAAGTCCTTTGGTGTGTCAGGTAACATGTTAAATACCATTTCTAGCTACATGTCCACGAGGACATTTTGTGCTAAGGTTGGGTCATCCCTGTCCGGGATACATGTGCAGGAAAATGGTGTGCCGCAAGGTGGAGTTCTAAGCTGCACATTGTTCATAGTTAAGATGAACTCCCTCCGAAAGGCATTGCCACCAACCATTTCCTGTTCCATCTATGTAGACGATGTTCAAATATCTTTTAAATCCTGTAACCTGTCAATTTGCGAACGTCAAGTACAGCTCAGTGTTAAGAAGCTTGCTGGATGGGCGGACCTTAACGGTTTTAAACTGAACCCGGGCAAAAGTACTTGTGTTTTGTTCTCCCGCAAGCGCGGGCTTAGTGCGGACCCTGAGATTGCTCTTGGCCGTGCATCTATTCCTGTTAAAAGGGAGCACAAGTTTTTAGGTGTCATATTTGATAACAAGCTCACGTTCATACCTCATGTCAAATCACTTAAACATAAATGCCTCAAAACACTAAACATTCTCAAGGTCCTTTCTCACCAATCTTATGGGGCAGACAAAGAACTACTTCTCCGGGTCTTTACCGCCTTAGTCGGGTCCCGGTTAGACTACGGCAGCGTCGTGTATGGGTCGGAATCAAAAACCGCACTAAAAATGCTTGACCCAGTACTCCACTTGGGCCTCCGCCTTGCGTTGGGTGCGTTCCGCACTAGCCCGGCAAAGAGTCTATACGTTGAATGCACCAAATGGTGCCTTGAGGACCAACGAACGTACATGGACTTGCTCTACGCTTTCAAAATTTCATCGATGAATAACCATCCTTTTAAACCTGTTTTTAATGATGCATCCACATCACTAGTGTTTGTAAATCGGCCGTCCGTTCCTTTGCCATTCTCACTTAGACTGAGACCGCTCCTTCGGATTTCAACATCTCCTTTTCAGACATTTACACATCTTCTTTTACTGACGTTTTACCACCCTGGCAGCTTCAACCTGTGTGTTGTGACTTGTCTTTCATGAATATTAATAAAACCAGGGTTCCACAAACTGCAATTTTGCAGCACTTCTTCTCCCTGCAGTACAAGTATCAATGTGCAGAGTTTTATAGTGACGCATCAAAAACTGCAACCATAGTGTCTTGCGCTGCTCATGGACCAAACTTTGATGCATGCAGAACCATGAGCATACACCACAATTTACTCAGCTGAAGCATATGGCATCTTACTCATTGCACAACACATTCTTGAACACAAAATCTCGAAGTCCATCATATATACAGATTCCTTGAGCGTTGTGCGCGCATTGGCATCATACAAGCCATGCAAAAACAGAATTGTCCATATGGTTTTCAACACTATCATGTCTATATATGCCCAAAAACTTGTTCTGGTGTTGTGCTGGGTTCCAGGCCATGCTGGAATTGCTGGCAATGAGGTTGCGGATCAGAAGGCCGCAGTTGCTGCACTCAGGAACACAGTAGATATAACCATACTACCACAGAGTGACCTGAAGCCACAAATTCGACAATACCTTAATAAAACCACACTTGGGACGATACACAACTGACTCACACAACAGACACACGGAAGTCGCCTTGGGTAGGCTGCGGATAGGGCACACCATTGCAACGCACTCGTATCTGCTGACGGGGTCTTCTAGACCCCAGTGCAGCATATGCGGAGAGGCTCTATCCGTAGTGCACATACTAATCACATGCAAGGCACTTCACACAACACGACACAAACCCTTCAGAGAACTCTACAGACAACATATTCCCCTACATCCATCGTTTTTTCTAGGTGACGATGCCATTGTTTCCTTAAAACGTGTGTTTGAGTATTTGGCAGAAGTCAAGTTTTTAAACCTCATTTCCTATCATGCATAATGAAATCTGGCCCTATACACCAGCCATGCCCATTGTCGTTTGTGATTTTACTTTTGTTTTTGCTGACTTTACTTAGTAATTAAGGTTTCACCCTCATATATTACTATTGTTTTGGCGCTCTTTGCCCCAGTTGGCCTTGCGCCATAAACATCCAACCATCATCATCATCAATTTCAGCTACGAACCATTATACTCGACTTTGTTCTCCATTCCACATCTTCCGTTCCCGGTTCAGCGTTACTCCTTCCACCCCCATTTTATCACGGCACATTGGGCAGACCGACGTTTTCCTTCAAGGTAGCTACTAAGACACACAGATTCTGCCTCATCTCTGATAACCAAAGTAAACATCGGTTGACTAAGGTTGTATTTAGTGTCACAGGGGCTGACCTGCCGGGCATTTCATGGCAGTGTTGCAAGTCATGGGTGTCAGCATAATTAAATCTGTTTGCTTTATTTCTTTCTTGCGGTTGGGATGGCACTGACCTCTCGTTTCACACATCTCCTGTGTTTACGTCTTCTGTCATTTAATTGTATAGGCTAAAAGTACGTTACAATAAACAAAATAAAATCTACATTTTTCTAATCTCACGTTCAATTAAGTTGTTGTAAATGGTCGACCACAAAAGAAGCTAAGTGATGAAGTCGCCGTGCTGGTGAACGCGTATTTATTAGGTTATTTTAGCCGTGTTTATCTGACAGTGAAACAGCGAAGAGTATTTTACTGATGTCCTTTTTATCGTGGTGCTTCTTTCACAACATCTGTCGATGACGCAGGAAAAGGACATTTGCGACAAAATAGAACTATTGAAACTGGAAACATAGTAACGAAACATTCACAAATGATTTTTTGCAGAGACGAAAAACAAGGCAGATACAGCTTAAATTGTTGGAAAACTAGAAAATCAAAATAAAATGTATTGTCGTTGTTTTGTTAGTTTAGGCTGCGTAAGAGTACAAGTGTTCAAACATTCCCCACCACGTTTTTTAGAATATTTGTGCATTGCCATTTTTATATTTATTAATTATGGTATTGCAACCTACGTACTATATGGCCTCGATTCCACGATACAGATATTTCCTAACCCATTTTTCTTCAGCTCACTCTTTGCGGGGTAATTTACGTGTGAATTTTGTTGAAGTTTTGAACTTGTGTCATCGGAAATTATGCGAATCAACGAATCACCCATCGGCGGGTCAACCTCTCCCCGCCTGCCAAATTTCAATGTATGTTCATCTGTTTTGTGTAACCAACCAGAAGATCTTAATGAAACGAACATATGTTACACATACGCACACACATATGCATGCGCACAAACACAAACTACTCGTCACTTGTTACCCAGAGTAAACAGACGTAATTACTGGTCGGAAACTGGTCCCCCTGTCATGGCGAGCAACTCTTCCACCACGTTTTTTTAATGGTTCATTAGAACACAGTAGAGAGTGAGTGAGTTACTCACTCCGGACACGCACTCATATCATCGCCTACCATTTTTATAAACAAGGTGCACGCCTACGTTTCTGCGTTGGTATGCTCCCTCCCATTGCTTCTCGCGTGATTTAAGTTCCTCAACTACATAACTGCTATAGCGGTCATGCTACGGGATGCAGCGTATGGGTGAGAGCGTACAGAACTAGCCTTTCCAATCAAGAATCGAATGAGCACGCGCACTCATTTCCTTTTAGCCAATCAGCGGCCAGTCCTCGTGCTCCTCACCTGCAAGCCTCCTTTCTAGTAGCGATATTTTGTTTACCCACACGTACAAGCCGGGAACTTTCGGTGTGAAGTAAATAGTAATTAAACGTGTATGCACCTGTATTTACGTAAAAAATACGAAGAACACAGTTAGGAGAAGATATGACAGTATAAAAGTCAGGAATCCTGAAATTATTCACCATTTCTGGGGCCCGAGCCCAAGCGACGGAACCGGTGTTTCAAGTGAACCAGTAAATGACGCTAAGTGCTTGAACGAAGGACCGGGCTTGCAGCTACCTATCAGAGAACGGAATGTCGTATTCGAGTACCATTTCCCAGCCTCCAGCAATCCTACATACCGTGTAGTGCGCGCAGTTTTTGTAATAACAAGCTGGTGGGTAGCCTCACAACACTTATTTAATATGTTCATTCCAATTTATTCGCATGCAGCAAATAACGTAAAAATAAACACCGTAAACACTTTCTCCGGCAGCATACAATTTTTTGGAACAGGCAAAAGGTATTCTTATTTTGTTACTGTATAAAAAAATATGTGTTTGCCGTAGCTATGTAGAATATATAAGCGAATAACCTTGCGGCAAAAAAAACAGAGCTTTTACATGGCGTGAAACTCCGGTTTTCCTTCCGTCGCAGCAACAACAACAACAACGACAACAGACAGCCCTAACAAACATGTTTTCGTTGTGGAGCTTCATGTGGTTTCTTGCCAGGTACATCAAGGACATTTTCAAACAAACGGAGACTTGATCAGCTACTTGGCGGTAATGGTCAATGCTGTAAGTGACTCCCACCTTCCTTTTTAAAGACGATAGTGTTTATAGCGCTACTTAAACCCGATTTTTTTATATGTATGTATGTCTCTTCGTCACTCGCTTCAGCCATCCGGACAAAAGATAAAAGAATTCTTGAACGAGAAGTTTGTTATCCAAAACCTGTCCGAACCACTAAATCTGCTTGCTTCGTGGCTGCTAACATTTTTGAGCAACAATAAAATATCAGGCATAATTGAGGCAAAACATCATTGCACAAAGTGAACTAGCAGTATTCTTTTTATTGATTGATAGGCTGTTTACTGAAGAAGCTCATAAGACCCTGAATGGGAGAGGGAGAGTGGGAACAGGGATGACGTATGAAGACAAAATTATCAAAACCACATTTGTACTACTTGTCACATTAGAAGGTCAGTTTCGCATTTGTCCCTGAACCATTGACCCCTACAGGGCCGAGTCAATCGCAATTCAAATATCTTTAAAGAGGCAATTCCGCAGAGATAATTCTACAATAGTCTCCAAAAAAGACCTATCAGCGCAAGTGGACGAAGATGCTACTTTTCATTTCATGCAATGGAGTGTATTTTAAAAGTTCCTATCGTCCTTGTGAAAGGGCGAGAACATCCAGACAAGAAGCTAAAGATTGAAGAAAACTAATTCATAACTAAAAGTGCATTTGGGAGTGCATTAAAATTGAATTTTGACTTGATATTTGCAATATAAAGTTAGAAATACACATTGAAAATGATATTTTGACCCAGAAAATACAGAACCAGCTCGCGCGAGCCCGCACCTCATAGTATCGTTCGGGGTTAAGGAGTAACAAAACGTTCCAGTATATAGCCCGAGCAGTGGAATGTGAAAAAAAACTGTCGTTTATTCCTGTCATAGGAATCGGTAAGACGCGAAAGTGATAGGTGCAGCGAAATCTGCAGCTGAGCATGATTTGCGGCTGGGCGGCTCTCTTGTACGTGTAATTGACGGGCGACGTCCTGCTGCCGGGTCGCTTCGGCAAAGGTGTACTGGCGTCATTTGCGTGACGTATATGACGTCAGTGACATGTTGGGGTATGGCGGCATAAAACACTTTTGTGTTAAAATATAAAACCTGAAAACGAACAACCCTAAGTATAACGTACTCTTTAGTGCTAAAGGTTGCTTCCCCGCAAGAAGACACTGTGTGCAGGAGTGCACCTTTCACAGGTCCCTTGCTTCGTTCTACTGGCGTCACTTCCGTGAAAGATATGACGTCAGCGAAATCTTCGCGTATACGGGACACTCTCGTGTTAAAAATTCAATTGACTTCACCAAACCCCCTCCGAGTTTATCGTGGGAAGATCGAAAGCGAAAGGAAGAGCATTAGACCTGTACGAAGGAGAAAAGAGATCTGAGTACAGGGCAAAGGCAGACGAATACTATTGTCCCTCGGCGATAATTGCAGCCACGTGAGCAGAGATGCACGCCAATATTTTTAGGTCGCGCTAATACCTACCCCCATACCGTCAAGAATTGACACACGACTATGGGCATTGTTATGAACTATGGTGACCGAAGCGTAAAATCAGCAGTAACTAAGGTCACCGTAATAACTACAGTAAGAGCTCGCTGATTCGAACTCGGTTAATTCTAGCTTCCGCTGATTTCGAACAATTTGATGGCCACCTTCGTGTTCGAATTAACGAGTTTTTACTGCATTAACTTTCCTTGCATGAGTGGCGCAATTGATGAGGAAAAATAGTCGCAACTTTATTGGAACGTGCTAGGCTGAGGACATTGTGCGGAGTGTCGCAATGTTTAGAGGCCTCGAGGCTCCTGCAGACATCCTTTTAGACAAACTTTTCGGGTCGCGCGGCGGCTCTCTTTTCGCGGGTAAGGTCAGCCATCCTCTCGTGCCCACTTTCCACTTTCCGTGTATTGGAGTCACTCCAGAAGTATGCGGTCTTCGCTATTGACAGTTTTGCATGCGGGACACAATGACGGAGGAGTTATTTCACCAAGTCTCTGTAGATGTAGCGTAGATTGCGTGCCGAGCGTTCGGGTCGCTGCCTCTCAGATTACGGTTTACTGCTCTTGTCTTTGGTTAGGGCGTGGTGCTGGCAGATAGTACGACGCCGTTTTGTATGTTTTAACCTAAAAATAAAAGATGACAGTTTTTGGCCGCCATTTCGGTAGTCCGGGTGTATACGCCAAGGGTAAGGTTGTGTGGAAGAGCGTGGAAGACGGACATTACTTGGGTTTTCTTGCGTTCATTCTTCTGTGAATAAGGCATCCTTGAATTCGCTTTAACTTCCTGGCTAAGTTGCCCACTGCTTCCAAAATGTGTGGGACACCCGGAATCTACACTGAAAACTCGGTAATTAAATCCACAAGGGGACGTAATCTCAATTCGAATTATTGAAACTACGAAATAATGATAGGGAACAATACCAAAAGTACACTGGCATTGGGACGCCTCAGGGCATGTCTACATGTTATTGCTGGAAAGATCCCGTGATTTCGGCCTGCCTTTTGTACCTGAAGGCGGCAGTCAGCACTCTTTACTCTAACAAATGAATATTACAGAAAGCGTCATCTTCGCCTTTAAAATGAAAGAAAAGACGGGACTTCTGAGCAGACAGCCACGCTATGCATCGTCGTCGTCCTCCTTGTGGTCATTGGTAGCAACAGGTTCCGCACTTCTGACCTACGATGCCTTCATCTGTCCGCGCACCACACACTCCACTGTACTGATGTTCTCGTCCTGCTCTCGTAGAATTGCTCATACGTAATGTGTACCTCCTTAGAGCACTCCTTCAAAAACGTCATTTGTTGTCTCAATAGAGCGAAGTATTTCCTTGTGAGAAAGGTTTAAACGATCGAAAAATCGGTTCATGTAGCTGAAACCTATACTAACCAGTGCTTCATCAAGTGCTTCTTGTAGCCTGAGGTCAAATATAGCTAAAACCTTCTGACACAGTTACCGCTCAATGCGGAGAACCATGCCTCGGCCTCTTTTTTGCAAAAATAGTTTGTTGTTCCATTTCACAAATGTGGTTGAAAGATACCCTGCTGAGCATTCAAGAAGCGTGTCCACAGTTATGCCAGAACTGCTTTCAAAAGCACCCGTGCCATAGTTTTCTATCAGCCCACGACTGCGACAAAAAGTTCACTGTTGAGAATCGAGTTTTTGTAAGCACTCTATGTCTACTGAGAACGCAACATAGCCTTCGGCAAGTTCTCGTTTTTAAACGGCCACAAGACTCCGGAACCTTTCACAGAACTACAGTAATCAGGTTTCGAAGGCTGACAGAACATTTCAAGAACTGTTCCGTCGTGGCGGCCCGAAAAGGCATTCCAAATTGGGTCTTCTCAGCGAAGTAACCAATAAAATCATAATTGCACTTTCTGACTACCTTCTCCAGCTTCCAAGCACACTGTTCGCTCAGAAACTTCAGGAAATCTGCTTTTTCTTTACGCAGTCTGGTATCAGCTTCTATAACGCGTTTCTTCAACACATCATGCAATTTTTCGGAAATTAAATTGGCGGAAAAACGAAGAAACTACCTTCTTGTTGGGCGTGCAAAATTCTGAAGGCCTGTTACTGGACATATTTCATCACTGGTCGTCGGTCAATCTTCTGCGCGCCCCGTTTTTTACACGTCTTCATAAATTATTCCACTGCTTCCGAAACACGTTTTTTTAGAAGGTGCCCTATCAGCAACACCATGAACGCTTACGTAAAGCTGATGTCTCTTATCTTCCGGCTCAGCGCTGCATGTAGATGGAAAGTTCAAAATGCCAACCACTTTGTACTCTTGTTCCTTCATGGTACGTTAACGCTGTCCCCAGGGGTCGCGTCTTCGTTTCTTTGGTAGTCGCCACCAGATGTCATTACAGTATACACACGTCAGCTTTGTTGCAAGACGAGTATGCCCTCAGAGATATTGCGTGGCAAACCAGCCTTAACAACTGTCGGTTAAGAATGCCAAGCCACTGGTGCCATGGTGAAAAGCAAAGCTGTTCTTCGGACTTGAAAGTTCTGGATGTCTTCTTCCATTGTCCAACCTAAAGACGCAGAGAGAAAATTGCTAACACGTCAGGGAAGGTGTACCAGCAGCAATAAGGATCATTAGCGCTCTCAAACAGGCTGAAGGTATTCACCTCCTCGAGTCCGCAGGTGACATTAACGCATGGGTCAAAGAATAGGCGCACCACAAAACAAGAGATGCAGCCTACACAATAGGGTGGACATTCTCCCTGAGCAAAAAACGCAACTACTCTTGGTCAGCAACAGTATTTCGAAGCAGCCACCAATCAGCTTACGCAGCAGTTTAAAAGCATCCTTACAGCTCAAACCATAAAGATCCTTCAAACACATCTCCGGAAGGATAATGGGAGCCCCACCATAGCCAACTTGATACTCAAAGGTAGCAACTGTCCGAGCTTAGATGACGGCTCTTTGCTAGACAGAGATGACTTGAATACGACTTAATCTAGGCTTTCAAAAAAAACGCGTACTGGATGCAGTGTAACCGACGCAAATTTATTTTATGCCCGTGGAAATTTTCGCAGTCTAAAAATAACTTGCGGATTTGATCTCCGGCGTATCGTATTCAAGCACAAACAATGCTTTAACCATTTGGGTGAGGTGATAATAGCCTGGATGGTGCCGGTGACAGTGGGTAGACTGTCATGAATAATACACTGAGCTGTCTGATGAAGGAAAGTGTTCTTTCGTTGGCATACCAACGCTCGAATGACGGAGCAATAGAATGCCTGTACTTTTTAAAACAAAGCCCAAAATAGGTATAACCGCCCCGCCATTACGCTGTGAACGTATAGGTTTTTGATTGTGCCGACTTTTTCTTTAAAGCGAATCTGTCTATAGTAAGGCAAAACTGCCTGCGTGCGAGCGAGCAGAAAATCTTCAGATGCACAGAGCCCGCTTTCCGAAACAAACCGAGGGAAAGTGGTGCCAAGCCATAAAAGGCAAGCAATCATTGGGGCCCCTTGCAGTGAAACGCGTCATGGCCACGTGTTTGAGACGCCCTTAGCAAGCCACACAAGGAAGGAGAACACTCTCGCAGGGGATCACTCATTTGTAAGAAGAACGACACCACGAGCAACGCCGGGAATAGGACCGTCGTCGCCACGTTGCCGACGTGGCTGTGACTCAGAGAATCAGAGCACGCGTGCGTGCCACGAAAGTAAACCTCGTCGCACCGCCGATCCGCCAGCCCTAGAAGCAGAACGGGGCCACGACGCCGAGCGCAAGCGTCGACGTCGTGCCGATGCGTCGTTAAAAGGTGCCCACGACGCCGAGCGCGAGAAACGGCGCAGAGAGGTCGATGACATTACTGTAAAACAACCATCCTAAATAAGTAGATATATCTGTACTCTCCCACTATCGCGTCACCAATACAGCTTCACTTGTCAACCACTTTCACTGAGTAGAATAGCCTATTTTTTCACAAATACTGGTCATACGTGTATTAGCTGCCGGTTGTCGTGGCTTAATATAAGGGGAGACGATAACGATTCCTTTCAACACCGGTGTCCTTGTGTTCGGGCATGAGTTTCGGGAACATTTCCAGCAACATTATCACTTTTCACGTGCAGAGCTCTCCAGAAATCGCATAAATCTCGGAACGATGGCGATGGTCTAGTGGTAAAACGTTCGTCCCGTAAGCGCGTGGTACCAGATTCGAATCCTGGGTCGCCGAATACCCACTGGTTTCTTTAAAGGGACCCTGCAGCACTTCTTTCAACTTCTTTGAAACCCAAATGCTTGCAGAACATACTCACCCAACACACCAAATACTTAGATTAGCGGGTCGCAAAGTACCTCAGCCAAAATTTACTCCTTTATGCAAATCAGATAACTTGAAAACTCTCTCAAACATTTTTTTTCTCCTTCCCGGTCTTGGCATTCTTCGACAGCTCGAATTACGTCATTAAGGCCATCTAGCAGCTGTTGGATGGTTTTCCTTCCGCTGTAGCAATGAACGCATTTGATAGCAACTTCAAAAATATAGCCACAAAAACAAAGCAAGAACGGCAGGTGTATCTGCTGCAACGAGCAAATCACTCCGTGCCTCTCCGTGCTGGCGGTAACTATAGCTTCCAGAGTGTTTGCAGGCGCAAAGGAAAGAGCGAAAGCATTTAGCAAAAGAGTTACAGGGTCCCTTTAAAGGGTACAAGCGTCCCCGTACCGTAGCTCGTCTCGACGTGCGAATAAACGCTTGGAGAGTGACCACACAAGCAGCCATAAGAAGCTATGTGGGAGGTCCCCCAAACCCATTTCGGTGGGGTCTAAATCTGCTGGGCACCCCCAGTCAGAAGAGTTCAAGAACCCCCTGTCACTGTTTCGGCGGGCGATAACGGGCTTGTAAACGCTCTACTACTGCGGCAGGCATGGGAGCCTCTTGCCACCGACAGAATTAAAATTGGGTAGAGGTGTCTTTCATGCGGGGGATCCTGGAAACCGTAACACCACGGCAAACCTTATCATGGGCTACAAGAAACCAGTAGGTACTTGGTTACCACTGGGCACCAACCAGTAAGAACTGGCACAGGCACCCTGTAAACAGAGATCTCTTGCTGGAGAAGTTACCCGACTTGTCGGGAAATGCCCCGATGGAAGTGGCGGTACCTTTTTCACCGCAGCGATGGCTCTGAGGTACAGCTCTCGCCCCCCGTATGCGGGAGGTATCGGGTTTGAACCCGCGTACCACGGGGCACCCACCGGTTTCTTCAATGTGTGCAGGCATCCCTAGTTGAGGCCCGACCGTTGGAAGAAGAATTCACGTCTCGAAAGCTGCATTTCTCCGTGCGATGGGCCCCTAACCCTCGTCCATCTGGCGGGTCGCCTGGCATTATGCTGCGTTGCCGCATTGCCGCGTGTGAAAGAGTCTGGCGGCATGTCCTGCCACAGGTGGTTACCTACCCAGTTGAGCGTTCACAGTGGCTGTGGAACTCACCATTTGCATTTGTCTGCCTTGTGGCGCTGGGCACCTACCGGCAAAATATGTACAAGCGACTCCCCGGCCTGACGCTCGGCCCTTATGCAGGACTACAACCATGTGGAAGTTGACGCGACTTGCACGGGAAATCGCCCCTATGAAATAGGACGGATGCAGACATGCCGCAACATTTTTTACCACAGCGATGGCTCAGAGGTACAGCACTCACCCCGTATGTGGGCGAACGGTGCCGCGTTCGGACCCGCGTACTGCCGGGTACCCACCGGTTTCTGCCATGGCTGCAGGTGCCCCTGGCTGTGTGAGGACTATTGAAAAGAAATTTTACGCCTGCAAAGCTGCCTTTTACCCTAAAGAGGGACCCCTGCCCCTTGTCCATCTGACGCGGCCCCCGGCCTTCATGCCGCGTTACCGCAATGCCGGGGGGGAAAGAGACTGGCGGCATGTCCTTACGCAGGCAGTTCTGAGTTGAGCGTCCAACGTGGCTGTGAAAGACACCATGTGCATTCGTCTGCCCTGGTGGCGCCGCGCACCTACCGGTAAAATAGGCACAAGCGACTGCCCGGTCTGACGCTCGGCCCCGATGCGGTGCAACAACTCTTGGGAAGTTGGCCCGGCTTGCACGGGAAATCGCCCCTTTGGATTGGGAAGGAGGTAAAAATGCACGCTGTTTCTTTGACCAAAGCGATTATAAAAAACAGTTTTGTGGTTTTCGCACAAACCTACGCCTCACCTATGAGACCAAACGTAGGGAAGGGCTGTGGGATCACTTGGACCTGCTGGGAATATACAACTGAGGCAAGATCTCAACAAGCGCACATTTTTTGCTCGATGCCGTCATCAAAAAACAGCTGCCATTGTCAGAATCCAAACCACGTCTTCAAGCTCAGCATTACAACACCTTAGTCACTGAGCCGCAGTAATGGATGATCAATTCAATCGGTGTTTAGACATATGAACTTATGCAAACACTCCTCAAGGGGAAGTTAACGGTTGTTGTTGTAAAGTAATTTATAGCAAATTCATGATTTTGTTCATGGTAGTGCACATGCCTTTCTTTCGCCCCATTTTTGAGACTTTTATCAAACCCAATGCTTGCGTGTCGTAAAGTAATTTACAGTTTGAAGTCCGCCTTTCAGTTCCTTAGCAACAACATTTCTTTTAAGGTATGTTACATGAATTGTATTGCAGGTAAATATGAGGTACCTTGACATGGAAAACCCTCGAGTACGATATAAGCTTGTTGGAGTAACCAGAAGCCTGGTGAGTAAGCACTGTGTCAACACTCGAAAGTATTAAAATGGACAACGAAGCCAAAAAAACACGAATCACACCAACCTATTGATAAAAATCGACGCTTTATTCCTTGAAATATATTATTAGTATCTTGCATTTCGAACACCACTAACAAGACGGGGACAAGGAACAAGCCGGGTATCTTTTTAGCGATGCTGTAAATGTAACCCTACTAACTACATCGACTTTCCTGACCACTGCAATATCTTGGGTTTAGCCGACTGACAGTCGTTGTTGCGTGACGCAGCTATTGGCACTAAGCATAGCATCGTATTTTCCTAAGCATTATGTTCGCTGCTCACAAAACTGAATTTGCAATCAAGTGTTTATTCCACTCGCGTTTTAGTAGTTAAAAATCTATTTCCTAATAACTCACCTACGATACCTTTCAAGCTTCCCTATATGCCGAGAACCTGGATGATATGCATTCTGAAAATATTTATGTTGACGCGTATCGTTAGAATAACATTTTTAAGCTGCTGGTGTTTTGCTGCAACGAAACATAAAAGGGAAAATTCTCATTGACATTGCTTCGACTTTTGAACGTCAATAACTGCGTGTCTCGCTACAAGAACTTCTGTAAAACATCTTTGAAAATGAATCTTTATGTAAAAAAAAATAATTTTCATTATTGTGTGCGAAACAAACCAGAAATCACGCTTGGAGTCGCAAAATTTTTACGCTCGGAAGAATCATGCTTTGTTCTACCTTCTGAATAGTTATACACGATGGTTGGTTACTTTTTAGGCGGACCAGTTTGTTAAAAAAAGGTTTGGAACTGTTCTTGCTCCTGAAACACTGGACTCACTGGCTAGATATTATCGCGGAGGGTACATTCCAGGCGAACCTGACGTAGTTTACTTCATTACGAGGTGAGCATATTTCTTTTTTTTTTTCAGAACTATGGAGCCCCCTTTGTGTGGATTGGAATACCGTGTTTATAGAGTTGCTTTATATCATCGCGAGAAGGTGAAGAGGGAAGCTGTAGGGCGTGCCGCAGTCTCCTCAACCGTAGACGATGAAGAAGCTTTGTGTGCGTGTAGTCGAAGGGGTCACTGTAGTGGCCGCCACGTAAACAGTGTAACTGCATCGTCAGCATCCCTCACTCTTTTCAAACATTTCGGAGAATTTGAACTTTGTTTTTATACTTTTTTTGTAGCAAATGTATTAGCAGTTCTTGACGTAAAAGTCTAGTCATGACTTCTTTAAAATGTATACTAAAACTCTTGTCAAAGGCGCAGGTACATCTTTACAAAGCAGAACACCTCCAGGCAATTTATCATGACATTTAACTTATATCAGGCTGTACAGGTATTGTGTTGTTTTTTTAGGTTTTCAACAAGTATATGATAAATGCTGGATCTATCACATTCCATTTCTATCCCTACGCATGCGTGCATTCCCTGCTAGTTAAGTGGCGAAAGCGTTCAATTTATTCTCACAGTGGTTGGTTAAGCGGCTGGTACTGCCATGTCATTTTAGGGGGGAGTTGGGTTGAAAAGGGTAAGAAACTAAGTACCGCTTGAAGCGAAAAGCCTGTATGGGTCGTTGGAAAGTCAACTTTGCTTACATTTCTATTCACACGAACAGTACAACAACCCAGGAACTAGCCCAAGCATTTCAGCCATGTCTAAGAGTCCAGTAGTGAATACGAAAATTTTATAATAATTTATTGATTATTAATGGTAATAACTTGTGCGGCCAAGTAAATTATGTTATTACAATAAATTAAGAATAACAAAGCTTGTGTAAGATGAATTGCGACAAATCAGTGATTAATGAGTGGCTAATCAGTGACTGCTAGTGATTGGCAAATTATTGATATCGGCAAATTATAAAAAAATAAAGTGAAAGTACATGAATGAAGATAGTTTAAAGTCAAGATTAGGTGGGATAGAGTTGGGTGTGAGTTGACGTCTATAAATCCCGGAAATGGTAAATAGCGTGGGTACTATGTCTACCACTGTACGAGTAAGTAAAAGCTACCAGTCACAATAGCAGAGCCGGAACTGGAACCATCGCATCGACGGGGGACGTAATTATGTATTGTCAAGCTTTCGCCTTCAAAAGACATACGCACATGTACACAACCTAATACTCGAGTATTTTTTTCTGTCGCAGACCTGTTCGCATACTCGGATTGTACAGTCTTTGTCAAAATTGTGTGGGCCACGGCGACCGTGGCCGGAGCAGGCGAGAGGCCGAGCAGGGGCGCTACACTTGCCGCTGTCGGCTGGTTGCGCGGCTAAAGAGAGCGGGGGGAACTTTTGCTCTTGCTTTTGTAGTTTTTCCGGTGCGACAAGTGCTGCGCAAAGCGCCTGCACTGAAGCGAAGTGCGCCTACTTTGAGAAACAAGCCCTGCTGCACTTATCGCAGTAGCAATACAACGAAAGGAAGCGCGAAAGTTCCCCTCACTCTCTTTAGCCGCGTAACCAGCCGACAGCGGCAAGAGAAGCGCCCCTGCTGTGGGCCACGGTCGCCGTGGCCCACAAAATTTTGACAAAGACTGTACATGCATAAATTTGGCCCTTTTTGTCCAGATACACAATCGGGGCACACATGCTGATTTCTGTTCAGGTCATGCTCCCACTTTTACGCCGTTAACACAACTTTGTACAAAGATGTTTGAGGCAAAACCCTTAAGTGCCCCGTTTTACGAAAAACTGTCATTGTATTTGTTCGGTCGAGAAAACGGCTACCGTTCTAAAGAGGAAATTTCGTAGTTGCACAATTTTACCAGGAACCATTTTTTGTGTAAAGCTAGACTTGAAATTTGTTGTGCATTACTATGGGGCTCAAAACAGAAAGCGATGGCAAATTATGAAGGTCCAGGCACTCGAAATTGCGCAAACTTTCAATGTTCCCTACTCAAGTTTTACAGCCAGCGGTAGTTAGACAGGCAAGTTTCCGAAGCACAATTAAGACCAGTACAACACGCCACTGCCAGAGTGGCGTGTGTCAAATACAATGTCTCCTGCCAGGAACGTGAGGTCATATCTTTACACCTCTGGGTGGTCGCGGGTTCGTTTCCCGGCCGCGGCGGCCGCTTTTCTGATGGAGGCGAAAAAAAACGTGAGTCAAAATTAATCCGGAGCCCTCCACTACGGCGCGCCTCATCGCCTGCGTTGCGTCGGCGCGTTAAACCCTACAATCAATCAAATACACCTCTGGGTAGTAGAATCAGCGTCAGAATATTTTTTTTCGAATTTTCCAACGTAAACTTTCCTGGGCGTTACGAACGCAAGCGCGTTAGAATCGTGCAAATACTGTAAAAACCCATTTGAGTTTAAAGCAAATACAGAAACAAACACGATTCAGCCATAAGGAGTCTGTAGAAGCAATTCATGCCAAGAGTGAATGAAGCAAACTTAAGAGACCGAAATACAATACAGAAGTAAAAGCGTCTGATACGCATCCCCAGGCTTTTAAATTTAAAGCCCGCAAGCAAACTTAGGCACCCTGATGAATTGTGAATGAAACCATCCATAAATACCGCTGAAGCGCAAGTATTTCGACACCATTATATTCACAGGTGACCGCTGTCTGCTGGAAAAATCAGTTGTACAAAAAGTACTGCTCATTCAATTGGGAACAAAGCAAGTAATGGCTACTGCTGGCCTCAGTATTGAACACAATACTCGAATAGTATAACCTTTCCGTACAAAAGGCGCAGGAAGGAGCTAGCAGTGCAGACCAAAAATCTTCTAAACCTTCTATAATACCGTGGCCTTAGGATGAAAATTAGGGCTGCGAGGGAAACATTTCGAAGGCCAATGTCGCACGTTTCCACTCCAGCTATAACTTTGCCATCCCCTAAGGTTCGTATACTGGAGCAAATTTTTAGCGGCTGTCGTCATTAACTTTACCTGTTTTCTTTGACATGTTTCTGATTGTTTCCGCCAGTAATACAAAATAATAACGCTTGAATGAAATATTAAAGCCTGGCGAAAGAGAAAAATGAACTTCTTTTATAGAACAAGTAGCAGATGGGGAAAAGCATTCCGCCGCTTGTGGACGCTTTTGACACTAATTCACAAATTTTCTCCCGTCAAAAACATAAAACTCAAATGACTTACTTATCTGCAGCCAAGACCTTGCAAGCATAAAGCGGGGTAGACTGGAGAAAGGAATATTAGGTAAGAACAAGCCTTGCACGTGAGAATCACGCTACGTCTTTTAGATGTAGTAGTTGGACGAAATAAAAATATTGTATTTTTTAACCAAACTCTTTTGGAGAAACGTAATTGAGCATTTTAAAAAACCTCATTTCAAAATCACCCCTTGTACGCCTTCTTACGATTTCTCCTTGTTTAAGTTAGCGCTAGTGAAACAAGAATACATTCCTTTTCTACTGCACAATTTCATTTTTGTGCTGTTTTGTTGGCCAGTGTTAAGCCTATTGCTGTTCTTCCTGCTGCAACTGTATAAATGACCTCCTGCTATGGTCTGCCTCGAGAGTGGCAGTGTTAAAAATAAATAAAGTAAATAACTAGCGTAACTTGCCACCCTCCCTAACGCGGACTTTTATTCATTGTTTATAATTTATTAAGGAGGTCCACGTTTAGCCCTAACTTTAATTTCTCCTAACTTCGCCTCCATTGCCGACTCCAGCGAGCTCAGACACTCGCTGAGGCAGGCAATGAACCATGATAATAAGAAATTAAGCGTGGTCGAGCCCCGGCAATACAGTGTCTGCACTCTGTGTCACCTTGAGGCCAGTACTTGAATGCGGGAGGATATACAGATAAATCTCAATATAACAGATCACGAGAAACCGCCCGCAATCGTTCGTCATTTTGAAATATCGCTGTAATGAAAAAACTTGCGCTTATACGCCAGTGCTCATACCAAGGAGTGAAAATGACGTACCTTGGCAGTTTGCGCGTGTTAAGCAGGCGGGCGTGTGGCTCGCGGAGGAGGATCGACGGCTAGTGACGCCATGGCTTGAGAACAAATAAAAAGCATATATTCTTTTGCGGACACACAAACACTCGGGAAAAGAACTAGGGACCTCAACGGCAACAAAATACAGCACACGCGCAACGCGGAGGAAAGACAAAAACACGGGTTTGAACCAAAGTTCAAGCGGAAGGGAAAACGATGCGATACGCTCACATTCCAGTCTACTCGACGCTGGGTGGGGTGAAGTCGGTGGAACGTATTGAGAGTTCCCCGTGCACGGTGCCGGTGGTCTGAAAACGTGGCAGCACTTTTTTTCTGTTGCACCTGTTAACAGGCAGTGGCCGCAGGTCGGAACGCCGACGTCCACGCTCGTGCCTGGCCACTCTAGGCCTCGCCCCGAGCCTTGGTCCGGAACACACCTCGAGATCTCGCCAGCGGGAACAGGAACCCCGCGTTGCAGCAGAGGAACCCCCGGAAAGCTTCCGGGACGATTTCTCGGAGCACGGCGCAAGCACGCTCCTGGCTTGACCTCGAACCACCTCCCGGGAGGAATCCTTGCGCCCGTTCCTCTAGCGCTGTATGTTCGCTAGCCTCCGCCGGCACACTCCACTCTCGGGCTCCCCGCTCCGCGTGGTCCCGCTCGTCGTCGTTTTCTCTACTATGGATCCAATCTGGCACACATAAAGAAGATGCATAAGAGCAAATACTCTTCAATAAGAAACCGAAGAGGGAGCTGGACCCAATGCACGCCTAACCCCGACGCGGCAGGAGGCAACAACACATGGGCAGTAGCATATTGGAGCATACTCACCGATCTTACACTGGCAACAACATGCACTTCCAGAAGGCAGAAGAGAAGCAGAGATCTACGCAATCGTAAAAGCGATATCTCACCTCAGTCAACCAACCCGTCCCCTAAATATATGCACAGATAGCAAGAAAGCCTACCGAATTATAGCATCAGAACACACTCCCCAAATCACGGCACATCCATTTCGATATATCCAGGGCACTGTGAAGATATATTGGATTCCGGGTCACGCTGGCGTACTGGGTAATGATAAAGCAAATGAACTCGCCCGAGAAGCGCACTACCGGGCTCCCAGGAACGCGGCGGTGAAATTTCCCAGTAAAACGAATCAAGCCCACGACAGCTTCACCTGAACGGACTACAGGAGAGCCAGGCAGCAGTTACCCGCCAGCCCCGCACTCACACCTAAAAAAACCACCAACAGACTACATTCAGACAGCGCAAGCCGGTACACTACACACACCTGCTAGACTACACCTCATGCAAAGTAGAAAGACAGATGCATCCCCGTATGCCGCACTTGCAATGTGATCGCCAACCAACCACACATATTAAGGGAGTGCCCCATTTATGCGGACATTAGACGACACTACACTATAGAGTGTCTGTCCACCCATAAGACCAAGGACGAACAACGTGGCCTGGTGGACTTCATCAAGAAGGCCATCAGTGGGAGCCTGGACGGAGGCACCCAGACTACATGAAGCTTTGCGACAGAGACATTTCCCCTTTTTTGGTTAAAAATAAAATCTCTCGTCTCTCTCTCTCTCTCTCTCTCTCTCTCTCTCTCTCTCTCTCTCTCTCTCTCTCTCTCTCTCTCAACCGCCGGCTCGCCTCCGTCGTCTGCTGGCGCGCTCTCGCGGCCCGGGGATGGCAATCATCACAAGCCCTAACTTTGGTTTCTCATAACTTCGCCTCCGTTGCCGGCTCCAGCGAGCTCAGACACTCGCTGAGGCAGGCAATGAACAATGGTTATAAGAAATTAAGCACGGTCGAGCCCCGGCGAAACAGTGTCTGCACTCTGCGTCACCTTGAGGCCAGTACTTGGATGCGGGAGGATATACAGTTCAATCTCGATATAACGGATCACGCGGGGCCGCCAGAAATCGTTCGTCGTTTTGAAATATACCTGTAATAAAAAACTTGCGTTTATACGCCAGTGCTCATACCAAGGAGTGAAAATGACGTAGCTTGGCAGTTTATGCGTGTGCAGACAAACAAGCTCTGAAATCAAAACGTTACACTCACTTCAAATCAGCTTTATTTGAAGAAATCATTCATTTTCTTTTGGCGAGGGCAGCCCGCACGACTGATTCCACTTTCCGCAATACCTCATCGGTAGATCATTGCAACGAGAGATTAAAATGTGGAATTTGTTAATGTGCGGTAAAAAATCAATTTTTGACACTATCTCATCTGTGTTCAGCGACCACCACACGCCTTCGTTCAGATCCGGACGATGAGTGCTGTCGCTCTTTTTGGCTCTGCCGCTAGCTCCATTCTTCATTGGATCTCACAAAAACTTCACAGCAAAGATCACTCACAACAAAGAAATAAATGTCCGCCCACAGGAATAGCATGACAGACAACCGAACCACCGCCTGACATCCAAAGCAACGAGAGAGAAAAGGGGCAAAGGCAGCTGTGCTGCCTAGACTGCTGCACAAATTTACTACAGCTTTGTGGTGGCGCTAGCAATTGGAACTCAACATGGTGATGGTGATAGCTACTCCACTTGAGGGAACTCACACAGAAATGGCGGTTTCTATTTCACACGAGAGTTCCGGAGCTGTGACTTTACCCTTATTCGTTATACGGATGTTCCTCGACTGTAAACGAGAAAACAAATTACGTGCCTTATTCTGAAATATGCGCCGTACTGAAATTCGTAGTTCTGGAATATTTCTGCCTTGGAAATATAGGCAATCTGGCGGGACTTTCGAAAATGTTCGTAAACGTGAAAAATTCGTTAATGTGGGGTTCGTAGTAACGATATTTGACTCTACGTGTAAATATTTCTTTAGCACTGTCTATTGCCTCAGAGCACGCGGAACACAAATACTATACATATTTACCTCTGAAGAGCGAAGAGGATGTAACGCAGCTAGGCGCGTGCTGAATATTGGGCAAAGTTGCTCTAAACATGATCTCAAATACACCAGATCATTGCTTACAGGAGAAGTTGAAATAGCGACAGTTCGAATTAAAGTTCCTTATGAAAATAAAGCTCCCTTATATACAAAGCTCTTCTCATAAAAATGCACGTCCAAAGGATACCTTTCAGGACACCTGTATTTTATTCAAAAAGTGTCATTGCTCCCCTAAAACAACCACCACCCTTCACTATTCCTCGGTTTGTTGCCAACGAACCGGCGCATTGTGGCCAGTTTCAACAGTTTTAAGGCAAAGCTAGCCAACGGTTCTTTCGCGGCGTGCGGGACAATAAACTCCCAACGCAGCTGCGGAGGCGGAGGGTGCTTTTCACTCACGGGCCACAGTGTAGATGGTGCGCCGATAGGGTGCTATTACCCCGCGTTCCCCGTGCTCACCCCGGTGGGCGCATCGGCAGGACCCTCCCATCGGCTTTGTCGTCTGCTTTACCAAAGGTGTTTGGCCTTTTTTAGCGCAGCTTCGCCTCCATTGCGCGCTTACTTCGCACGGCTTGATTACCTTGTTCGACAGCAGCTCCTGGGTAACCTGACCACACAGAATAAGTGGTCGTACGGCAAGATACGTTAAGGATTGGCTTTGCAGGGCGGAAAAACAAAATGTAAAGACCACTTACAGACATCTGGCCGCTAGAGATACGTCACCTTTTGAGCACGGGTTGTCGCGAATGGGACTGCGTTTTGGAAATTGCTAATAGCCAATTCTGTTGTATTTTAACAGGTATTACAAAAGACGAATGGAGCAGCTGGTCTGATAAATAGCGATTATAACAGTTCCGTCAGCTTTCTTCGTCAATCTCAAACTTGCCGAAAACTATTTAGTTTAAATCTGTATAAATATGCGGAATCGCTAAGACTCACATGCCGGAGTATTTCGGTGTTTGCACTTGGTGTCGTGCGGATGGTGCAGCTCCATGGTGGTGTAGCCCCGGTGGTGTAGCACATCATGACGGTTAGTCTCCGCTGTTCTCATCCGCTCGAGCCCGGCCGTGGCTTACGTTGCTACGTTCGGGCCTCCGCGAATCTTAGGTAACGGCTGCGGAATATCTGGTTTCACTCTTTCTAGAGCCACTGTGTGAATTCAAGTGAGTATGTCGCATGTGGAATTGTTCTGTGGGCCGTTAACAGCTTTGCTGTCCAACCGCCCTCCACACCGTGAATAGGATCCAATTTTTTATACCAGAAACAAGCACATAATTGTAAGATTTTTTGACAAAAATGTTGTATACTATGTAATTGATGTTGCAAATTAAACCGACCCCTTTCATGTTTTTTTCTCTAGGCCTTGCCTACACTGGCGCCGTGGGCACAAAACGCGGAGTCGGCGAAGGAGAAGATATTGCGCTTTCTTACTCGGGTGTATATTGCATGGCTCACGAACTCGCTCATTCGTAAGTTTATTTTTTTTAATTGAACTCAGTGCTGCCATAGCAGCACGCGACATTGTACCCACGGTAATATTCGACTAGGTTTCTAAAAAAAACTGTCATTTTTCCAGATTGGGCTCGAGCCATGACACGACACCTGAGTGCCCGTGGGAGGATGGCTTTTTGATGAGCTACGTTGACGGCGGAACAAAGAAGTACAGGCTGTCCCATTGTAGTGAAAGGCAGATTAGACTGACCTACCAGTAAGTTCATAAACCTGCCTTTTTAAAAACAAAAGAAAAGTCGCCGCGGTGGCTCAATCGCTAAGGCGTTGTGGTGCTGAGCCCAAGGACGGGGGTTCGATTCGCGGCCGCACGGCCGCTTTTTTGATGGAGGCGAAAAGCTAAAACTCTCGTGTGCTCGAGATTTCGGCGCTCGTTACATACCCAGGTGGCCAAAATTAATCCGGAAATCTCCTGAACGGCGCGCCTCATCGCCTGTGTAGCGTCGGCGCGTTACGTCTCATAATCAAATCAAAAAATAAAACGAAAAAGATGGCCTCATCAATGAAGTATAGATCGATTATCTTTACGTGGGAATTTGTCTCCCCTGGTTTCTTAGTTTTTTTATGCCAGTATTTTTGCAAAGAACGACAAGAAAAGATGTAACAGCTTGAGGAACACTGTTCTGGGAAAGAACGACAAGAAAAGAAGTAACAGCTTGACGAACACTGTTCTGGGGCATAGTCGTGCTTAACCGCACTCTTTTTTAAATCTGATGTGTTTTTTTACCCGACCATTGATACTCACAGACACACACGTACGTACGCTTGGTCGCAACTCGAAGTTCATGGCGGCATCGGACAACATTGTACAAAACACCCAAGGCACTAGGCACATGTACGCAGGAGCGTCACTTTCTCTTGCCGCCGCGTTGAGATTTGTTTTGGTGAAACGTATTACTCCAGGTAACAACTGATAAATGCCTGGTAGCGTCCACCTGACCTTCAAGTACACCCAATGTCAATTCAGCGCTTCGTGTCGTTTCGCGGCTTTGGGAAAATAACCACCAACCTCGCTTCGGCCACCGGTCGAATTGATTTGCGACGCCGAAGGAATCGTTCTGTGGCATTGCGAGAGCAGCGCCTGTTTGTAGGCACAGAGAAATACAGCAACCAGCCCTTCGGGAGGAACGAATTTGAAACGGCATGCATCTGAAGCTTGACTTCACGGTGATTCCCGCCTATGCGGGTTATTTGCTAACTTCTTTGTACCGCTCAATCGAGTTTATTCGCGCACTACGAATGCATTTCTCGAGCAATAACATATTTCTTCCCAATGAAACACTGAATCACCTGAAGCGGTTTGAAGGCACGTGGCAGAGGCAGTGCCGAAATTTTCATTTCGGGGGAGCAGACAAAGCTAGGACAACTGAGAGATATATGACATTTTGATCAAGATGAGAGCCATTTATATTGAGCCTCAGGTTCTACTCCGCCTCACGTTCTGACAGAGGTGCACTTCTGGTAGTAATCTTTTCGAGAACGGCAATCAATATCGGCAGCCATCCTGCTCTGCTTGAGAAAAGCTGACTTGTTCTGGGGAAGTTCGTGCGTCTTGAATGAATAAATATGGGCTCTGCGCACAAAAGGCACAAACCCATGCAATACTTGACGAGACGAACACAATCTCGCCTTCGCTTCTCCCGGCCATCCTGTATGTGTTTATCTTTTTTTCGCAGAGCCCGTGTAAATGCTTGAGGCAAGTTTCTGTTTTTTCGAGCCCACTACGAATAAAAGCGAGCTGCAAAGAGCTCTGTTTCAGGCGAATGATGACTCACACAATGCGTGAAAAGAAATGTATCCCCGGAGGGGAGAGAGGGATGAGGTAGTTTTTCTAACTATGCTATTTTTTTTATTTACCGCAGTCCTTCAGTTGTGCTCTGTAGTTCAGCTGTACTCGCGTGCTTCAGTTCTACTCACTGCTGAGCAGCCGATGGCCAGTCTGATTCCCGGTGCTTTTTAAGTGCGAATGCACTTTATAAGCGACCCTGAATTCCGTTGACCGCCGTCCGTCCACATAGCAACAGCTGCGGGTGCGCGCGCTCCTCGTCTTCCTTGGCAACGGGGGGGAGATGGCACATACCCACGTGGGAGATTGGCCAGGAATCCTCCTCGCTTCCTTGGCAACGGGGGGAGAATGGGCGCGCGCTGCCTGGCCGCTGACATGGCACATACCCACGTGGGGATTGGCCAGGAATCGGGCGAGAGAAGGGCTAATGCACCCACTTAAAGGAGTACTGACACGAAATTTCAAAGCTGAGATCCGCTCTAGCAACTTAAGTACAACGACAACACAAATAGGTGTCTGTGAATAAATGCATCTTTCTTTCTTTGTAGTTGTGTGTGTGTGTGTGATCTCTCTTTCGCGAACATTACCGAACCGCGAATTCAACTCCTGCATTCGCACTTTCACATTCTTCCCCTCGGGGAAATGCGGGGAAATTTTTTATAAAGGGGAGATTTGTAAATTGCCTCTTGTGCAAGATTTCGGTGCATGTCAAATGATTTCGCAGAAGTCTATTGTGGCACGTTCAATTTCTGATGTAGCACTCTGGAGTCAAAGGGAGAGGCTTCCGTCCTGCAGTGGACCTGAGTATGATGATGATGATGATGATGATGATGATGGGGGTGATTACGACGACAACGACGACACTTGGACGTAACGGCACTTCACAACCAAAAAAGTAGAGGATAACGAACTTTATGTAGATCAGCAGGAATCCCCACTGAAAAATATCCCCGTACATCAGGCGCCCCTGATAGAAGCCAACCCATAAAGCCAGCTGAACAAAAACGCACTGTGGTGAATTTCAGGTACAATTATTTTGAGTATCAAGCAAATCACAGCTTACCTGCTGAAATATTTCCAGGAAACTTGTGAGTTTAGTTGTAGTTGATACGTATGTCCATCATACCCTTCTATAACCGTCTTAAAGTGCCTTAGTTTGCACTTGAAAGAACAATGTGTGCTTGTACTTCGATACTTCCACCCTCAACACCATGCCGAGCTCTACTGTTGCAGCAGTATTTCCACGACGTTCAATAGATACGATCAAACAGCAGGCACTGAGAGAGTAGTGCTAAGGGCACATCACGGATTAAAGCAACTGTACCTGAAGTTTGAGACTCGCGCTATCAGCCAGATGGCGAACGGAAACCTGCAATAGCGACTACAGTACCATTGAGCTCTGTGGAAGCAAGAACCCTATTTTAGTTGTTGCGTGTTGCGCAAGTGCTCTATGAGAAAAACTAATCGTTTTTATTTTCAGGCCTATCTAAATCACGCATAAAATCCTTTTTCTGCAACCAAGAGCAACATTTGGGGTAAATACTATAGTTTGCGCTATATCTGGACCTCCGAATCAGCTATGAAATGCAGGCATCGTAAGTTCCAGGTGAACTTTCTGAAGTCATTTAATTATGAATATTCGGGGATAACGTCCTGTCGACATTTCGACTTCCAGACCTTTCCAAGGCAGCCGCTTCTGAGCAAAACGCAGCCCACAGAAGTAATAAAACCGCCCATATGTGGCTATGTGCTAATATGCAATGATGATTTTATTTTATAGCTAAAGGTATCTCAAGACGTGTGGCATATACTGGCCTGAAAATACCGTATACCCCAGAATACCCTAGTTTACTCATTTATTAAGAAAATCTGCGTACTTGCAGCGGGAACACACCGTGGAATATAATTTGACATGTATGCTTTTTATTCAATTGCCATGCAGAAAACTGACGGTTAGATGCATTTCCGAAGCAAGCAGCGTAAACCTTGGTAATCACCACACATCCGTGCCAGGGCAAAAAATAGATGAACACACGTACTGCCAACATACATTGATGGTGAAGAATTCCCCATCGGCGGTAATTGTCGAGAAGGTGAGTGAGAAGAACATGATTATCATTTTATGAGTGTATTAATTTTAGTGATTGTGTTTGTAACGTGCGCGAGTACATGACAGATACAGCTGAATAAAAGGTGCATCTTATGATAACGACCTTTGTTTATCTACAGGTAGCAGTTTGGAAGCTACCGTTAGCGAGAGACCTAACCATGCACACACACACGCCGCACACACACACGCCCATGCACGCACTCTGTATCCACCACGGTGCACACTACACACTACTACACGCACTATACAAACTGTTCGCACCCCACTCCCTGCATGCAATATTACCGCTACCACCTGCAAGTATATAGGAATCGCTATGCTCGGGTGACTTTTGGTGTGATAGCTGGTTATCCCCAAGAGTTCAGCAAGTTATTTTGAAGTACACATAGGAGAATACTTCTGTGTGCAAAATTCTGGCTTGCCTTATTATTTGCTCCATGTTTGTTTGGGATACTAAAGACTGTTTTAAGGGGTCTCGCAACACTTCCGATAAATCCTTGAAATCTTTTTTTCGCGTCTGATTTGCTAGTCCCTGTAGATACGCCTTCCCCTTGTGCTTTGCTTTTGTGGCTTTCTTTTTAAAGTGGCTATCCAATGCCCTCATTGCTTCAACGGAAGGAAACCCGGCCAAAAGCCGCTACACCGCTTCAGTGACGTAATTCTAGCGGTCGAAGAAAGCCAGGAGTGAACGAGAGAAAACTCTTTTCATCAGGTTTCCAAGTTATCTAATGGGCATAGAGCAGAAATATTTGGCTGAGGTACTTTGGGACCCCCTAATCTAAGTACTAGGTGGGCTGGTTGTCTATGTTCTTCAATCATTTAGAATTGAGAAAAAGTTGAAAAAAGTGTTACAGGGTCCTTTTAAATGACGTTAGCATTAAAAACATGCCATGTAAAACGCGTTATGCATGTGTAGAAGTGTTTTATATGCAAAGTTTTTTCAGTAATAAGGGCGTATTTCCCGGGTATAAGAATAATGGCGACAATGAAAAACAAGCAAAAAATTCCCCGCATTTCCCCGAGGGGAAGAATGTGAAAGTGCGAATGCAGGAGTTGAATTTGCGCGGTTCGGTAATGTTCGCGAAAGAGAGATCACACACACACACACAACTACAAAGAAAGAAAGATGCATTTATTCACAGACACGTATTTGTGTTGTCGTTGTACTTGATTGCTAGAGCGGATCTCAGCTTTGAAATTTCGTGTCAGTACTCCTTTAAGCAGGTGCATTAGCCCTTCTCACGCCCGATTCTTGGCCAATCCCCCACGTGGGTATGTGCCATGTCAGAGGCCAGGCAGCGCGCGCCCATCTCCCCCCGTTGCCAAGGAAGACGAGGAGATTCCTGGCCAATCCCCCACGTGGGTATGTGCCATGTCAGCGGCCAGGCTGCGCGCGCCCATCTCCACGTGCGCGGACATCGCCGGTGGACGCAGGTTCAGGGTCGCTTAAGAAGTGCATTCCACTTAACAAAACTAGATGCCACCATGGGCGGTCAAGAACGTGTTCCGTTTGTTTTGTGCTACGCACAAAAAGCTAGTACAACTAGCTCAACTTTCCTCGCTTAAGAAAAATGCAGGAAACGCAGCGTTTGGTTTTTCTGAATAGATAGAATATATTTTGGAAGGGGGTAGTCACAAGTATTTTATTTTCCACGAACACTTCGCGTGAAAAATAACATTACGCATGTTGGTCAAAGAATAGAAATCACGATGTCCGCTTGAGTACAAGTAGAAGTTTTATACTTTTTTTATACCTCTCGTACCCGCGCTTTCGACCCGTGTCAAGACCTTTCTGTCCCTCTCCCCTCGCCAAAAAAGTACGGCAGTTAGAGATCAATTTGCCTCCCCACTCTAAGCGGAATCAGTGTGAACGCTATAAACCTAAACCGAAGGTTCTCAGAATAAAAATAATTTAACTCTCCGCAATGAAATTATTATGCAGGAGAAAGTGTACTCCCTCGTGTTTCTTTTTGTTCAACAAGTATACCACTCTTCACCGTTCTGTGGGGCACACGACCAGAAAACCTCGCTTTGGCAAAATGTCCTTCGTATTTCTATCACATGAGCATAAAAAGTGTCATTTTAGGCGCATTTTTACAGGGGATAGGCATTATTCCTTCCAAAACATCCCTACTTCTACCAACGAATTCTCTATTGTCTATGCATATTCATTGCGGCAATGTATATGTTGATTTTATTTGGTCTGAAAACTCACCGCCATATTATTGCACGTATGTCTTGTAAATGCTCTCACGTTCAATACCCCTTAAAATATTTCCGGAATTCCTAACTGATGACCACGGGTTTGATTGTTTAGCTCTGTGGCACTCGAAACACACATGCGCTCATTTAGGATGGCAAGATTCTTGCTAAGATACGTGGAGCAGCTCATGGCAAAAAGACATACGCATCCAGTGTATCCCTTACGTTGTTCTATATACTGACCTCTTTCTACTGGAGGTAACGGCGTAGTGTCCTTTTGGTTATACAGCAAGTCTTCCCTTCGAAGAAATATTTACGCTTTTTTTGCTGCCTGAGTAAAAAATAAACTACCCCTCTGTTGCCGCGACAACGATGGATGAAGCCAAGCTTACCAAAATCAATTCAAACACCAAACGATCCAACCCAGATGCGAGCGGACACACATCGCTCCACATTAGTACACACTAAAGATATTTGTAATCGGGATGGTTTACTCCACTGCGATTGTACTGTAGTGCTTTGCGGATAAGGGCATTATATGGCTTTTCCTAGCGTTCACCCATGGTCGTCGTTACACGGAGGGGTGCATCTCCTGTCTAACTTTGCACGTCCATGCATCCTACTCCAAATCCAAACTCCTTTGGCCGTGTCGGAATGGCACAGTCAGTTAGATGTACGCTTAATAACTGAAGTGACAAAGCGCTTATTTCTGTCCCCCTTTTCGTGTTTTCATCCAGTTTTCGCGCTGTTAGCAGTCAAGGTATCGATGTTATATTGTGACGACGGAAAGTTTTATTTTTTTAGCACGAACGTGTTTTTTGCCCGGGTACACAAGATCTCACCGGCGTCATATCCATTATGGAAATGACGTCGCCAGAAAAATTTCCATCAGCGCGGCCCCGCCCAGATACGAGCCATGAACTCCCTCGCTGCAACCGGAGGTACCCAACACCTCTACCATCCGCCTCCTTTCAACTGGAACATTTAACACAATCCCCGAGCTCCTCGAAGCCCACCGCCTCAGCCAACTGCTCGTCTATCCACAACTCCCACAGGTTCGATCGTCCTGCAATAACTCAATCTCACTGCTCCAGGCCCCCTCCCGCCCCCCCCCCACCCCCCACCCACCTTCACCACCTACCCCTATCTCACCGCAAAAACCTCGAAATCCTCCCCCTTCCCCGTCACATGCATCCTAACCACCACGCAGCCCGACAAAGGGCCCGCGCCTTGGCACACTTACGACTATTGCCCCCATCTCCTGACTGCATTTACGTAGACGCCGCGGAATATAGACACCGACCAGCTTTTGCGGCTGCTATTATTAGAGAAGACAGACCACGGCAGCCACCATCCGCACAGCCCACCCCCACGAGGCCGAGGAGGCGGCAATAGCTCTGGCCATAACACAACAACCACCCCCCATCTCACATATTCTCCTATTCTAAGACGACCGTACGAAATTTCGCGTGGGGACACATCTCCTTCCCCGCTCGCCAAATTCTCCTATCCCGCCCTCCTCCCAACAAAATCATAATCCTGCGCTGGACCCCCGGCCACGTGGGCTTTCGTGGTGCGGAAACGGCCCACCTGGCCGCTCGAGGACTCATCTACCGAGCACCAGACGTGGACGTCTCACAGCACGGCGCACGAAATGCTCGCGAACCCCTGCTTACTTTTAGCGACATTACCACAAATTACCGCCTACAGCGGCTAGAACTACCGCCCCCTCACACGTCTCTTCCTTCACCCTTGGACAGATTATGGCGACAATTACAGACCCATTCCCTCCCAACCAGACACGTCCTCCACCACATCTATCCCACATTATATCCCCGCCCAAACTCCCCGGCATGTGGCGCTCGAGATACCACGTCACACGCCATTTGGGAATGCCCTTCTTTACCCCCGCTCCGTTTACCCAACCCTCCCACTACCTGGCTGGAGGTGACCGGGAGCTCCTCGCCCGAGCTACAGCTCCTGACCACCACTAGGGCTCAGGATTACCTGGCGCGCCCCCCTCACCTGAGGGACACTCGCTAGGACTGAGCCTCGTCAGAAATAAAGTTATTCTCTCTCAGCGCTATGCTAACAGGGCTAGAAATCTAGGCGCAAATAGGTTGACGAACGCGCCTTATATCTTTCGCACTACCTTCTTCTGCATTGAGATGGTAATGCCGTCTAGGAGGGGCAAAGTGAAGTAATGCATCATGACGCTAATTAGCGCCGACAGTTGCCGCCTCTATGCCAACGTCTTCGTGTAAGCGGGACGCGGGTAAATAGAGGCACCTTCCGCAACCTACTGCTTTCGGTTTCGGTTGCGGTTCAGTTTCGTTCACACGGTTTTCAAGGAGCTGAGGTTTCAGTCGGATTTACGCAACGCTCCGGCGCGTGCAATCCAGTGTCTAACATTGATGCGTCTAACGGTACATGCCGATGCAATATAAATAGCGATGTGCAAGTTCATACGGATGCACAATAAACATTTAAATGCTCCTGTGAAGGCGCATTTCCCTTTCGTGTTTTACCGATTCCTATGAAAGAGGCATCAACCAAATGTTTTACTTTACCCACGATCATCATCATCGTCAGAGAAAGTCGGCTATCCTGCAGTGCGTTTCGGGAGGATTGCAGACGACAAAGTAAGAGGCTGCAGGCTGCGCTCTACAAAAAAGGTGAATCAGGTTATGCGCATTCAACCTATTTTAAATAAAGATAATCTATGATTGCCCAGGTAGAATATAAATTCCTAGCTTTGTTACTCCACACTTGTGGCTTTTTGAACCATGTGTAAGTTTTACATTTTTAGGCGTTAGTTAAATTTATTTCACAAAGCACCCGTAAATTTTGAAAAACCCACTGGCTGTCTCAATCCCCATTGAATTAGGAGAATGCTGCTACGTCAAAGTGTGGAACCTCCGATACGATGGCTTACAAAAAAATATTGTCCGAACTGTTTTTATTCTGTTAGCAACCAAAGCGCCTGAAGTATTGAAACCGAAAAGTATGATCCCTTTCGAAACAACAACACTTTTTTTTTATTTTTCACGTTTTAGCCTTCGAACCTCACCAGCCGGTGCAAGATGAGATGTTGTTATTCGTACTCAAAACTTTGTGAGGAGGTTGACATACTGGAAGGTATGGTTTGCAAAGACGGGAAGGTAAGTCTTGGCTGTTAACTCTCAACATTTTCTCGCCTTCTCCTTTAACGCCTCCCTATTTTTCAAAAGTTGTGGCTTTGAAGGGTGAATAAAAATGGCCTCGTATTTGCTTGCTTCACTGCAAATGTTGTCAAGGAACGATAGTCGTTGGCCGGCACTGCTACATAACTCTTTTTCCGCTCTGCGCCCTCACCTCGCGCGCTCCCTCCTCCCTTCTCACTCCTCTCGGGACGAATTGAAGAAAGGTTTGTTCAATGCAATTCAATTTTCTCGCCTCTGCACTGCTCTTGCGCCATCTACCTGGAACAGCACGAGTGGGAGTTTTGATCTTTTTGTGCTTGCGTTCATCTCGCACGTGCTGCAGCCTATCTGCGCACATTTTTTTTTTTATTTCATCTTAACGGGTGATTTTTTCACTTACTATGGTCAAAACCAACCCAAAGTGCATCCATAACATAAGTAGCGCTAAGCTTGAAAATGTACAAAGACGTTTTATTACAATCCTATACGACC
Source organism: Haemaphysalis longicornis (assembly GCA_013339765.2). Classification (NCBI taxonomy): domain Eukaryota; kingdom Metazoa; phylum Arthropoda; class Arachnida; order Ixodida; family Ixodidae; genus Haemaphysalis; species Haemaphysalis longicornis. Next base: position 17,876 of record JABSTR010003259.1, on the reverse strand, counting down.
GGCATTTCGATCGCAGAGTTTACTATCAATATCAAAACATGCTGGAGGAATTGCAGTTGGCTAAATTGTCTAAAAAGAGGATGGACACGGATTTTTTTTTTTTTTGTTTAAGCCCTTACACAGCATCATTGATTGCGAAGACCTTACGCCATCAATTGAGATGAGAATTCCCCAGGCGTCGCAGCGCCGCCTGGGGAACACTAGACAAACGGTCAATTATTTGCATAGTTTTCAAGAAGCGGCGCTGGCTGGCGGACAGGAAAGCACGTAGGAAGGCTACGTAGCGGGAGGAGGGCATGGGAGAGCACAAGGAGATTGGCTGTTTTGCGATCTTTCGCTCAAGCGTTAGGCAATGATTATACAGGCGGCGTTGCCGTTGGTCAGTGTTGTGCCAGACAGGCTCAACGCATCCGCCGGCTGTGTTAGGCGGTGTCAGCAGGCAAAGTGCCGTACTAACTGCTCAGTGTTTGCGTGTTCCTTCGTAACTTCAACTATTCAACCCACAATTCTTATTGCTATATAAAGAATATGCCCTTAACTTAAGCGCAAATAGCTCGTTCGACAAGCTTATAAACGCTGCCTAATTGTCGGTTGCTTTTTCCTTGCTCCGCCTATGGCACAGCAGGGCATATGACTCATAGGTTCTGTTGCGGGAAATGAGCTAGTGGGTGGCATAGCCATTCTCTTTCTCCTAATTATATACCTTTTTTGAGCGAAGTATAGACCATTCCATCGGGCGAGGGGGAAACGTACTCTCGCACTCAGCGGTCGCGCCGCGCGGACCGCCTGTCCCCCTCTCTGGATTTTGCGCGCCGATCACAGCGGGCCTGGCGTGGCTGCTCCTACGCCTTGACTACGCTTTGTGGGCATCACGCGGGCGGGTTTACCACTCATTTACGCATTATTTTAATGAAATACTTCTAATAAATTAGCCAGACTAGCAGCTTGTGAGGTGCGCACGTTAAGATTTTTGGCAATTTTGTTCTGCTGAGCTCTTTCTGTACACCTACTTTGGAGTGATGGCAGAAAAATCTTCTACCTTCTTTCCAAACTAAAATGGGTCACTGAAACTTGCCTGTGCCGCAGATGGTATTAGTTCCATCTCCGTCGTTGCTGCGGTCACACTGCGGCATACCCAGCTCGAAGTATTACATGGGCTGGCCTTTGGGATTTTTACAGTGACTACCACCTCCCTAAGATGTCCTATTCTCCATCCAATCTGAGGGGTAGGAGGGATGGGGTTATTGAAGGGGATTCGGCCTCCCTTCTTTCCCTATCCCCGACTCGGAGAAAATAAAGTTGTTCACTCACTCGCTCCTGCCAAGAGTTCAGTCTATTATCCAAATGTTATGTCTCTTTGTCAGCAACATTAAACTAAGCAACGCAAAAGCGAACGCTTGTCTGGTTGCCCAACGGCGGACGCTTAATAAGTCCTTATATGACGCTGTCAAGGAGCCCTGTTGCCTATTTTATTTATGTTGTAAATTAGTTGCAGGGCTAAATTGTGCTGCAGAGCAGCTTGGAATTCTAGAGAGAGGAAGTTTTGTTTATAGTTGGCGGCAGTGGCAGCGGAGGGTGAGGTGTTGATATATCGATGATATTTATTACAAACTATATAATTTGCCAAATACTTACAAAGTTCACCCAAAACTATCTGTATTACACCCTGCAGGGATATGAATCCAGAAGTCTGTTACACTGACACGCGCTTCCGCGTGTTGCCATTAGCGCCGAGCGTGTCACGGTTGGATCGTGTTAACAACCATCAGTTTGGGCTGTAAAGTGTTCAAAATACCAGCTATACGCGATCCCGGACACACACACGCAAACAAAAAAATGTGACGAAATATTGCAAACATATGTTTGACACGGCATCGTTTACGCAGCGCGGACCACGCTATCTCGAGGTGAATTTCAGCTCCACCGCGGCCCCAAGAGCCACCAATGTAAGCCAGATCGCTTAAGCGGGTCCCATGCAACAACTTTCCCATTTAAAGTATATTACGGAAAATAACGTATAACGCGCTGCAACGAAAAATTCACCGAGACGCCGCTGGCGCCTATGCGCCGCGGAGCAAACGCCCAAGCCAGCAAATCGGCCAGCTACCAGACGGCGCTGCGCACGCAAGATGGCGGCGCCCTCGTTGGAATGGTCTATACGCTACAAGTGGTATCAGTTAAATACTAACGAGGCAATCCTTCGAATGAACTAAACTTGTGTTTTTGTCTGCATGGCCCCAGTAATGCCGAAGGCTCGCCACCGACAGCAGCATGTAACCCCCCCCCCCCCACCACCACTTCCCGCGGCTTGTGTCGCTATTTAGGTAGTGCGAGTAGAACTAATCGCACAATGATTAGGTTAATTTGTCATACTACTCAGACACACCTGAAAAGTGGTGAACTATGTGTATGAAAGCAAAAGCACTTCAAACATCAAATTCCCCCCAATATACCTACGAACATTGGATGACGGATTGATATTTCTGCTTGCTACTGAAAAACTGATCTTTATCCAGCATTTTCGCTATTTGGTGCACAAGGAACCCCCACACATTTTACTGTCTGCTCTGCCAATTATTTACCTGTCCAGTACCAGGGCCGTTTTCTGCGCTACCTCTCCCAGGGGCGTATATTCTTTTCCTGGTCAGTCCAGCCTGCCTTCATCTGAGCTTGCTATGGGGGTTCAACAGAAACCTACCTAAAGCAGACAAAACCTTTCGAACTGAAGTAAAATAAAAACCAAAACGGACCTACAATCGATGAAACAACGCAATTGTAAAAATTTAGCGGACAAAAAACACTCAAATTTAAGAACCAATGAACCGAAACCCACCCAACAAGGAAACAACCACGGTGTTTAAAAATAGGAAAAGTAACGGAAACCGACATAAAAGAGGCAAACCACAAAAGCGTATAAAAATAGTTGCCGAAACTGACCCAGAGGTAATGAAACTACCAAAAATCCCCTTGAAATGCGTAATGGTATCGTAAGTATACTATATACTTTATCAAAATATTAATCAAGTATAACAAACCAAAAAAATGAAAAGAAACCTCAGTAACGGGATTCGAACTTGTGTGGGGGTGTTTGCTTTGCAGCTGGTGGAACCACTACACTGCGAGACTAACCTATTGTCTGCTGGTAAATTGAGTGCCACAAGCACGTGGATATAGCTTCAAACATGCACCTAGATGGCGTTATGTGCCACTTGGCTCTGTTGACTAGAAAAACGCCTATACGCTTACCTGCGACGCTATATAACTAGCGGAACGGTCCAGGTGAATACTCCGAACACAAAGCTTGTGCAACACCGAGCAACGTCCGATAGACTATGTCCTCTTCCCAATGTAGCCATCGTCTTGGCGATCTCCATATAAGTACAAAGCTCCATGGGAATAAATTAAACATTTTCAAGTAGATATGGCAGCCTCGTGACCATTATCTACCATAATATAAAACAAGGTTAAAACGGGGCATATATGCTTAATAAAGCAAGTATATTCTCTCATCTTTCTTTTTACACCTGTGGCTTCAATAGCGATAAGGAAACAGCAGCACAAATTGCAGGTAATGAGTCAAGCAAGAAATATTTGCCATCAAATTTAAAGGAAGCCTGAGTGGTAGTGTAGCGCACCAAAAGTAGAAGTTGACATTCATTTCAAATGATATTTTTGCTGAAGAGGAATTATTTTTTTTAACTACCACTTTTCTGAGAAACCCCTGCATTGTTTTGGTGCGCTCGCGTCAAGAATTTCATGAAAAAATCGACTTCTACTTTCACGAAAACCGAATCAGCCGACACTGCGTTATAAGTGCCGGGAGTAAAGTGTCTGTTCTGGGACTCTCGCCCAAGGTAGCCTGCACGAATTCTGCCGTATTGTGGGTAACAGAGACCATCTGGAGCTATGCTCAATAGGCTACAGCAGCTGGCGCTTTCAAGGAGCCTGGGGACAGCAAGTATCCTGCTTTTCATGCAAATGCCCGCACTCTCACCCTTTTCGCGAGTTTGCTCCGTAACAATCAATGAGCGCGCACGTAAATTGGTATTTCCGGATGATAGTAAATATTTGCCATGTTTTTCTTCTTATAACAATTTGGAAGCTACAACGCCATCCGAACTTATTGTGTTCGCACGCCTTGCTTTTGATTTTTATTGGCAGTTCCTTACCTTACAATGTCATTACGCTAAAACAATTAGGTTGTAATTTCCGTCAATCAACACTCAAGTTCAGAACTGAACGGTCGTTCTGAATATTCGTGAACATTTAAAACAAGTTTTCAATGCCGTTGCATTAAAAACAATTAGATTGTCGTTTTCGTCAACGAACGCTGAAGCTAGGAACTAAACGCTCTTTCTAAATATTTTTGAACATTCAAAAAACCCATTTAAACACATTTCTAAACACATATAAACACATTAAACACATTCAAACACATTCTAAACACATTTAAAACAAATGTTTCATAAGTAACTTCTGCGAAAATATTCAGTGAGAATTAAAATTCATTCGCGGGCAAATAATATTTGCAGTAATTCAGCAGTTATCGTTCTCATTTGATCCGCTGTAATACTATCCTGTAGATTCAGTTTTTTCGGAATAAACAAAGCAGAAGATTCCAAGAGCTAAGTGTACATTAGTTTATATGAAAAACTGAGGGGAGGCTTTGGAGTCCTTAATAATTTCTTTCTTTTATTGCAGACATGTAAAAGAGGAGTTTGCGATAAACACGACTGGAATTTAGACAGCCGTTTCCCCATGAAAGAGCTCACCTCTTAAGCAACACATCTGTGATTCTTAATTTCCTCATCCTCAACGGTCCCGGCCTCTTATGGATAAGACACCTAACAGACACTGTGATACGTGTGATTTTGTGACACAACATAGTTATGTTTCCTTACGAAGCATGAATGTATAAAATAAAACGAATTTATAAGAACTCTGAATATAAACGTCTGTTCAGGTTCATAATCAAAATGGCTGTGTGTCTAAGCATCCGAATATTCCCAAAAACGTTTCACTTGTCGCATCTCGCCACAAAAATGATCTTCTAGAAATACTCTAGTTCAAGCTGTTGCAAACCTTAGTTCACACACCTGGAAATTTCGCACCAGCCGAAAAAAAAAACATTTGGTTTCAGCTTGCCACACTAAGTGCTTACTTCAAGCTTTCTGGAAGTAACAAAGGCGGCAAGGCTTATGAAAACCAACTTTCTTTTTCGAGTTCACTCATAATAGTCATAATAACATAAAAGTTGATTGATTGATTGATGTAGGGTTTTAACGCGCCGACGCAACGCAGGCGATGAGGCGCGCCGTAGTGGAGGGCTCGGATTAATTTTGACCCACCCTGGGGATCTTTAACGGCGCCGAAATCTCGGAACGGTCGTTTTTGCTTTTCGCCTCCATCAGAAAGCGGCCGCCGATAATAACATAAAAGTGCCCATTTACCTTGAACCTCGACCATAAGTTTGTGATTTTGTTGCCTCGACGCTACCACAAACTACTGCTTACGTTAGCTTATAGCTGCAGTCGCATGCCCGTCATCGTTTCTCGCGCTTTCGTCGTAAAACTCTCCTACTTTTATAACCGAATTACGATCATCGGCTAATGTAGCCCCTAACAACAAGTCTCCGTTCTTGGCCAGTGTCGGATATTTCTCTAACCCAATCGCAGGCCAGATCGATGTCAGGGAGTATGACATTTTCCCCGAAACCTCTGTTCTTTCGTTATTGCGACAACTGTTGTGCTCCGGCATAAATTATTTCGGTGCCTAGGTTTCAATGAAGCAATTTTGTTATTCCTCATTTTCGTATTTATATTTCATAACATCTATATAGTGCATTTTGCATTGACTTCTAATGCACGTCTTGAGCAATACTTCAGCCTAAATTCCGATTAACTACAACTCACTGCAATAAAGTACTAAAACCTTCGGCCACTGTCTGCTTCAGTGACATTATTATCAAAACAGGCTTTGCCTGGGATTACTAATTTTATATTTAGGTGCATCATATTTTCTCTTTTTTTGTTTTTTTTTGTTCCTCTTTTTGCTATTCTCCCTGGATTCTTTGTTTTCCTTCTTTCGGCGTGGTTACCGCACCTGCATGGTCCGCCATGGTTAGCCATAACACAAAGTGTCGTTTAGCTTTGGTTGACCCTAGTTGATAGCGCAAGCTTCACTACCCTGGCTAGGCCCAGTGTCGAGGTGTGGCTTCGCAATAATATACATACATGGTTGCCATGAATACAGTGTTTATTCACCAACTTTGTCGCCTAACGACGTTGTTTAAGCCTCGCCGCTGTACGAGCGACCGCAGCTGGATGTTGGCCTTCCTCCATCGCACACGGATCTGCGCCGCACGTGGCCTCCTGGCCTTCCTTCCTGGCGCGCGCTCATCGCTGCGCAGGCGGCCTCCTCGCCTTCCTCCGCCAGGTGCCGAGACGGGTCCCGCCCCCGTCTCAGTCCCCTCCTCGCCTATCGGGCCACTGCTCCGTGCCGGGCGCTTCCGGAAGGCGGTGATGTTTTTTTATCTCTAGCTCTCAAGGGCAAAACTGGCCATCCCTCCCAGAGTGCCCGATGTAGTGTAGTGTAGCTTTCGCTACAAAAACAGCCCCCGGTGTCCGTAGTCTGCACCGTTACCATCCGATTCTCGGCCGTAGCATCAAAGTCAACAGATATGAACAATAGCAGAGACATTGTGTGGTGATCTTCTACTTGCCCTAGAGAACTCGCACCACCACTGAAGAATGGAGCCGCGATCGCAAAAGGAAGAAGCATGACGCACGAAAGGCCTACGCCGCACAGCGGTCGCCTGAGAAAATGGATATCAACACATGTGCGCCGGCACTTTGCCCATGGCAGACTCGTTCAGAACAAAAGCCGAATAATGCTTCCGAAGAAATTGTGAATGCTCACCCGCTCGTCGGATGAGATACGATGGCAGCGTAGCAGTGCGCGCTAGCGGTAGTGTGCGCATTTTTATCTGGGGGCAAGCGGCCGAATCAGCCAGCGCTCGCCGACACGAGAGCAATCAGTGGCCGATACCAAAACACGGCGACTGACAACCAGCTGACCTATGCCGACGACTTCACTCGTGTCCTGACACAGGTACGCTGAAGGACGCTGCGCGGAACAGTATTTAACGTCAAGGTAATGCTTTTGAGCTCGCTGGGAGGCTTCATATACCGTCGATTCGGTACACATGCGGTGATGGTGTTTCGAAGCTTGATACTTCTCTAACAAGCACAAATGAAGAGCTTGATCGCTGGTGGTTCTGATGTAATACACCCCGCTCAGGGCTGCTTTTTTGTAGATATCCACATTTGATGCGTGTGCTTTTAATGAAGACTTACACGCCGTAGCACATCATAAGCCTAGGTATTTATTGGGCGCGTTAAAAAAAGTACAAATGTATGTCGTACAAAAACCACAATTGGTGTCTTCGGTTTTTTTTGTAACCTAAAAGATAAACCAAGGACTTCCTACGCAATATTATAAAAGTAAACTTAAGGCGTAATAGAATAGTTATTAAAACATATAACAGCTATTAAGACATAAAGCGTACACTTTGCGTAACCTTAAACGGGTACTGACACAAAACTTTGAAGGCGAGATAACTTCGGAGATAGATTGGTGTGAAGACATAGACATCATCTGAAAAATATCAGTAGCGAATACAGCCTAGAAGATATTTAAAATCAATTTTAAAGTGTGCGAAACGCAACCGAGCAGCCAGCAGAGCACCACGCGCAATCGACCTCCTGCGGATATTTTGTAAATAAACAACATCCAAACACGTCACGAGTTTGTGTTTGCCGCTTCGGCACTGCCGGCGTTTTTTGCGGCTCGCCCGGCTCGCCGCTAAAATCGGAGGGCCGGAGGGCGGAGCTTCTGCACTCGAGAACGAACGACCCGATCGTTGGCGGTGGAGGCGCCGTGATTTCATCAGCTCGTCGGGCAGCTGGCCGCGACCAATGTTCTACAGCGATTCCAGGCACTCTGCTTCTATTACTTTTTAATTACATTGGGTGCGAAAACGCGCCGAAGACACGAAAAGCCACCGAGCGAGCCGCACGGTCGCTGTGCAGGCGGCGGCCACGGCCGCGAAGTGGCCCAGGCCGGCGCAGGTAGCTCGAGTGATTGCTTGTTACCGCTGCACGAAATTGCACCAAAGTCCCAACTATGGCAGCTTATATGAGAAAGGAGTTAATGATGCGATGGCGGGTTGCATTAAAAACTTTCTTCTGCACCGCTTACGAGAGCGGCAATTGAATATCCGCCGCAGGGCTAAGCCGAACACATCTGTAGGCGGACCTGTAGGCAGACCGGCCGGCTGCTCCCAGCGCGCGTCTTGCCACCCACTGTCTCGAGCGTCGCGCGTCGTTCTTTAGCCGCGGTAGCATTTGCACTTGCAGCACCTGCGTCACGTCCATGGTCGCTTTTTAATTAAGCGGCTCACGAGATAAGTACGTGGGGGCATTCGCAGAAACTGCCGGCGATGCGGATTCGACCGTGCTACGACAACTCTGCTCTGTGACATTCCTCCGACGGCCACGGGGTCAGCTTTGTTCACACAAAATCCATCGGTTCACGGCGCCCGGTGAAAGTAAAACTGCAACTGGCCGCATTGAAAATGCCTCTAATTAAACAACCATCGCATGCTGAAGCAAATGATGTTTCTACAGATGATAAGTAGGTCACTAGCTACTTATCGCAGCAAAAAGAAAACAAGATACAAAATTTTTGTGTCAGTGCCCCTTTAATATTATGGATATGGCATGACACAACGAGAAAATGCAGCACCTGATCAGCTGTTCCCTCCAGATAAGCTACTCAGTTCCCCTCGTGCTAACCTTATTTCGGCAAAGAGACACCGTCGGCTGGAAGTCTTATTGCCGGAGTACCACTGTCACCTCGTTGTGCAAAATCCCGTTTGTCTGTGTCAAGCCTATATACCAAGGCCGCATAGGGAAAGAATGCCGTGCGAACGAGAAGAAATAGCGCCGCTAAGCAATGGCCACCTGCCTTCCGGTGGTAATAAGTGACTTTCCCACAGTTCTGCCACCACTTCAGATCTAGAAGTGGCTGGATCACTGAATATTATAGGCACAGCGGCTGCTCTATGTAACGTTGAAGACGACAGTACCTGCACAAAATGCACGAAGAATGGCATAATGGGGAGGAAATTAGCGTAATTATGGCAAGGTACCGGCTGACGTGGCTTGTATATATGCTTTACCGTCTTTACATATATTCAGAGAGTGGACGGGTCAAATACATCGACGGATATCAAATCTCAGCGTCCTGCTCTTACAAAAGTGACATTCTCCTCACCTTAAAACGGGGGACATTTGGAAAAAATGATACCATTTTAGTTTGAGCCCGTCATTTTCTAACCGCGCTAATTGAAGGCAGCCCAAATTACAGAGAACGAAACACCACACATGATGGATAAGGCAGTGGCCTGGGCATGACAGCGCATTCCCTGCCCTTATTGCGCAGCAATTAGGTGTAGCAACAACCCTTGGCCGCTAAGTCCCCAGGGTAAAGGTTCTAAGTACCTTGCTTCTTTCCGGGCTCGCACAAACACAATTTTTGTAGAAACAAGGACACACAAGAAGACCCGGGCACGGCGCACTTGCAAACGTGAAATACGACATAGACTACGACGCCACTCAGCCCCAGGCTTCCTAGAAGAACAAGAGCGATATAATCTGTGCTTTGCATTAAGTTCACCACAAGAGTAGCCAAGTTAGCGCAGAAAGATAGGGCCACGAAGATGTAGGGGACCCTTACTGTCCTCGGACAATCGCTCATTGTAAACCGAAGTCTGACGAGTGCTAGCATGGTGAACATGTTAAAAATGGCTCCGATCAACATCGTGCTGTTGACAATGGCACCTAAAGAGCCAATTAGGGTTAGGGTGGATGCCATGGCCCCCCGTAGGAACAGAGATACGGTTGGAACGGACGTCTCAACACGCACCAATGACAGGAACGAAGGAATGTGACCCCTCCTTGCGGCAGCAAAAGCGAGTCTGCTGTTGCTAAAGAATCCGGCCGATAGTGTTCCGAACGCGCTGAAGGACACCACGATGGGCATGATGACGGCTCCAGCCGTTGCCCCAGCTCTTCGACACCGAAGGTTAGAGGCGACTGCTTCACTGGCGAGAATGGCGTCGGCTTCCAAAACGATGAAGTAGGCGACGTTTGTTAATATATAAAGAGAGACTACAGTGAGCATGCCGAGAAAAGAGCCCAGGGAAGAATCCGGGTCGGATTCTTGATTTCTTCCCCAATGTAGCACAAACTTTCCCTGTGTATGGAGAAAAAGAAAAATAGTTACAGCTCTAGGCAAGTTCTTGTTAGACATGCAGTAAAGTCAGGCAAAAATTTGACTATTTCTTGAAAAGTGCTTTTGAAATGCGACCTTTGTTCTAAGCTAATGTACCATCAAAACAACCTTTTCACTAGGCACGAATTATATTTCTTTTTTACGTTTTTTCTGGAAACGCAATTTTTTTTTTCCTCCTATAAAACGAGTACAACGTTGCCTTCTTCATATTACTGTTTGTGTTCGTCAACCTTAAGTAGCAGTGTTTCTTTTTTTTTTCAATGCGAATCGGTCTATCCGCGGCCAAAATAAAATAATACTTCAAGCACGACTGTCGCCAAGAGGGGCAAGTCAAGCTAGGTTAAGCGGTTATCATATGGCGCGACCAATCACTGTCACAGACGATAGTTGCGGCAAGTAGAACTACTGATAGCCATAAATACAGACCCTAAGCTTCATGTGATTGGCATTTCTTTCGTTTACAGAAAATGTTTGTGTGGCTACTAAAATCATCGCTACTGCAATCTCTATTTCACTGTACTTGAAACCTACAAAATCGCGAAGTTCACCACCGCTTAGCTCTGAAGCGTGGCTTTTGAGGAAATAAACAAGGTATCCAGTGCAACTTCTCCTGGCCTCCGATCCCACCAAAACCTCTCAAGGCATTTTTATGCTATAATGTTTACCGTGCTGCCTGAAGGCGTGTGGTGCTGTTTAAATAAAGGCAACTTTAATTCATGTCTTGTTCTAAAGACTGAATGCGATTTTCTTATTGGTAATTTACTTTACGGTACACTGGTTACCTTACAATCAGTAGGCTTTACTGACCCTCCTTGCATAGATATATGAGCAAGCAAAGTAGGCGTTGACCAGACCACCAACCGTAGGCTGGCTCGTGAAGTAGGGAGCGTGGAAGTTATTTGTGCCTGAAAGCAAATTTATAATCGTTAGAAGTACCTTGTATCAAGCACCGGAATGTCATTTTTTATGTTCATAGACGGGGTAAGAAAACCCTGAGTTATTCGATTTGTTTTTAACAGGAGTGTTCTATGCCCGGGTACACCAAGATCTGAACGACGCCATATCCGTTACGGAAATCACAGAAAAAGTTCAATTGGCGCGGCGGCACTAGGTTTCAAACCACGAATCACTCTGGCCGCAACAGGGAAGTGTGAAACTCTACAGAATGAGCCATGAAATCATGCCCGGGTTGCTGAACAAACGCGCCTTATGACCTTCCTCTAACTTGTCCATTCAGATGGTGCTGCCGTCTAGGAGAGGTGAAGCGAAGTACTTGCGTCATGACGCTAATGAGCGCCGATAGTTGGCGCCTCAATACGGTGGGCGTGTAGGGGAGCTAGATACAGGAACTCTAGTGGCGTGTAGCAGCGGGAGCCGCGGTGTTTACCTGTCCGCCGCCTATGCGGAATGCCGCTGCGCTTGTGGAACGCCGCAGCCGCGTGCCACAAGCTGAGCTCGTCGCAACGCAAGCGGCTGGCGTACACGCCACACAGCAGGACCAATGTGGTCACACGTTTGCCTAAGCGACCCGCCAGCAGGACGTCACTCGCCAAGCACACCCACAAGACTGCTGCCGACCCACAAATCATTCTCCTTTCGCTGTAGCGTACTGTGACATCACCAAACGATTCGCTGACAACCCGTTCGGTTTCATTCGCACGGTTTGCGAGCGCCTGGGGTTTCAATCGGATTTACGCCAAGCTCCGGCGTGCGTAATCCAGTGTCTATGTTAATGCGTCCAACCGGATCATACCAACTAAATATAAATTGCGTTGTGCAAATTCATACCCATGCATAATAAACATTCTAATCCTCCTGTGAAGGCACAGTTCACTTTCGTGTTTTACCGATTCCTAAGAAGGATAAACCACATTTTTTATTGTAATTCTTAAACTCAACGAGAAAACCTAGGGCACGACACAAGTCTCGTCTGGTGTTTTGCATCCCGCACCTCACAATGAACTCTTGCACAATTCTTAAATTTTCGTGTGGATTCTTAAGTAGCCAACACGACCTACATCTGAGCTTGCGACATCATTTGTCGCGTTAGGGAGGAGTAGGAAAGTTTGCGTCGCCTGAAGTACAAGTGTCCGCCATTACTTTTGGACATGTTAACAAATGAGAACGTGTGCGCTGTCTGTTGTCAGTATGTGTGCGTTGTACGTACATTTTGTTGCCCTTTTGTGCATAAATACATTTGCATTTTAGGGCCGAAGCCCCTTAGGGGCTCAGGCTGTCGGCGTCTCATGTCGTCGTCGTCGTCTTATGTCGTCGTAGTATCATGAAGTCGTGTATAAAACACCGAGACACTCATTTTCCAACGCCTCACACTAGATCGCTTCATCTCCGTTGGAACAACGCGAACTAAAATAACACAGGGGGACGCGTGTTTCCAAACGCATTTCTGCACAGAGCACCCACGCGCCATGTGTGATGTCACTGCGCGTGCTATTCTTTTGAGCGCCTGCTGAAGGGAGCCCACCGTTCGGGCTCTGTGGCCTCGATGTAGGTTACTGATTACTGGTGCTGAAGGCTTGGGTTCGAGCCCCAGTAAGCACATTGCTGAGATTTTTGTTTCATTTCCTTCCTTTTTTTCTCATTTTTTTTCTAAACACAAATCTACTTGTTGCTTTTGTTAATGTTTTAGGTATGTTTAGGTCGCTTTAGGTTTGGGGTGCCGCCAACGACGTCATTTAATTCCCTTTTTCCATCGCTCGAACAGACATGTCACGTGGGAGCTCTGTCCAGCGAAGCGTTTGGAAATACGCCACCGGGACACTTGTTTTCCAACGCCTCACGCTAAAACGCTTCGTGCTTCAAAGACACTAGACTTACAGCGAAGCTATATAGCTTTGCTACACATCAACGCATACAACTCGTTCATGACCTCTACCACCTAACGGTTTCATCTCCGTGGAAAAAACGACAAGGCACCACGAATACACTGATCCACTGCATACTTCGCCCCTCCCCAGGTTTCGCGTTAGTGGAGATGGTCCCGGATTTTTGCACATCGTGACAGTATATTGCTTTTCGTCTGAAACAGGAACGAATAGTTCATAAAACGCGCGACAGAGGGCGCAATCACCACCCTGTAGGTATTTTAGTTCAGTCACCGAAGACTCGCACCAATCCAAAGTAAAGCACGCATGCCCTTTTCCCAACGAGCAGGGGCAGATTTCAGAGCACGGGGGCAGTGGTTGTCGCTGCATTGAAATACAGTCGAAACAAAGCCCCCAGTTCAAGCAGTTCAAAATCGGCGCCTTCTTCGTGAAATCCTAGGTATTCAACTGCACTCGCATGCCATTTTTCGAACGAGCAGGTGCAGATATGAGAGCACGGAGCAGTGGTTGTCGCTGCATTGAATACAGTCGAAACAAACCCCCGTTCAAGCAGTTCAAAATCGGCGCCTTCTTCGTGAAATCCTAGGTATTCAACTGCACCAACGGCCAAGAAAACTGGCCAACAAGCACGGCACCGCAGCCCACACCATACCTGTTAGGGAACTTCTAGAGTGAACCGCCCCCACTGGCGGCTGCAACATTTTCCATCGCCACATGGGCCCCTACTACATGCCATGATAAATCGCAGCTCTATCTGTGGTACACTATACACGCAAGGTCGACCAAAGCAAACAAAAGGAGACATGCCTTACGTTTCTGCGGCTGCTTGCCGCTGTAACGGCACTGCTAACCTTGCCCTGGCTGCGAGATCGACGCAGCTGTTGCTAGTGGCTTGCGCACACAGCTGAGCGGCTTTAAAATCTAACATTTGCTCTTGAAATGCAGCTGTATTGTACTTGCCACGGTGCTTCAGACGATAGACCCAAGGGAGCCTCAACCGTAAATTCAAGCTCCTAGAAATAGACTCACTCTGATCAGATCCTACAGCCTCGTTTCCTACATAAGACAAGCGGTCACTTGTAAATGTGTTCCCGAACTTGAATTTATCATACACTACCGATAAACTCAACAGCCTACAAAGAATCGTTCAGATTTTGTTTTTTTTCTCAGCTATCCCGCCTTTAAAAGTGCAAAAAAAACGCAATAAAAAATTCAAAAACCTTTAAAAACTGATGCTGCTAGTAGGTATCCTTGGCTAGGGGAATTGCTCCATTTAAAATTTGGGTTGAGATTCAAGCTTATGCAAAAATTGGAGTATTAGACTTCACCTATTACAGGAGATAGCTGAGCTTTTCCGCTGTTTTATTTATTCGCACTAAATTTCTGAGCTAGGTATCTTAGATATTGCCAATAATATTCTTATGTCGACTCATTTGACATCGGTCAGTTTTAAACACATAGTGGTCTTTGAAAAGGGTTTTTCAATATGATCTGTATAGATGCATACCTGTGAAGGCGGTCACTACGGCTGTGCCGACGATTGAAAGAAGTAGAGCTATTTTAGCCACAACAAGAATGTTTTGTATCTTGGATGACACACCAAGCGAGACTCCATTCAGGGCAGTCGCCAAAGCTGAAAACAGGCAAGCGTTTGTAAACACAGCAAAGCTCGGCTTTTACTTGTTGCCAGCAAAGAATGCTAGCCCATTTACAATAACACCAGACACGTTTAGTAATCTTTTCTAAACGCTGCACGTGCTAATCTCGGACATCTTCCAGGGATTCATAGTGTTTAACATTGGTGTTACAAAAGACTGTTTTCCTGGAACGAAACAAAATGCTTGGCGAAATTGTGAATTCTGGACATTTTGTTTCTATTAGGATGATGTGCAGGCACAGTGATTTTTATTATTTTTTAGTGTTGGAACGCTCGGGCGCTGTGTTGTTGTGACATCGTCAAACGAGTGCGAGATTGCCGATTAGGATCATTTTCTATTTTGGATTCAGCAGGCTTACAGATATAATTTCCAAATGAGATCTTAATTTTGCATTTATACAAATGAACAGATAGAACTGCCGAACTTCTTTAAAAAAGGTTCTATAAGCACTGAGGAGCCCGCTGGTAAAGCTTGAGAAGTGGCATCGTCCCTATTTTTCTCAAATACACAATACATTGTTATTAGGCACAGCTCCAGCCAAGATAAAGCTCTTAATAGTTGGGGGTAATCCCAGCAGTCCAAACACGAAAACGTGTTTTATGGACGGTTGTAAACCACAGCAGCAACAATTTTCTGGCACCCCACTCCTCTTGTAGAAGGCCGTGTATTCAACCTACGAAGCATTCGGAGCTCCAGCGTTGAATAAACGTGTCATAAAAAGCAAGGGAATCTCAGAACGTTTGTAGAGTCTGGGTAGCTGCCATACACGCTTTATTTTTCGAGGTAGTTACCTTAGAAATTGATTTACACTCATTGCCCTCGCGTGTACAGGAGAACGCTTGAAAGCTGTAGGAGTCCTCCGTGCCTAACAATAAAAGGACCAAACCAAGATTGATGCAGGGACAATGACATCGCTACAATGCGTGCATTAAGCTATGATGATCACTTTAGATAATATGAGAATAGGCATGTCCCTGAATGCACTAATTATTTGGTAGCAGCAAGAATAAGAAATTTCCCAAAGTACTTTGAGGAAACGAATGGATAAACCTAAAACATAAGACAAGATATTTAGCAGTTAAAAAGCGGGATCAAATACGAATATATAAGACAAGATATTTAGCAGTTAAAAAGTGGGATCATATACGATTATGTCGGTTTTTGGGAATAATTTTTGTAATAAAAAACAAATGCAGGTATCTAACGCCAAGATCTGGTCCCGCCCTAGATCGATCTTTCAATGTGAATAACGCCCACCTTTTACAATCTCATCAAGTGTCGGTTCGCCCCTTTTATTAGAGTCGTCTAGTTGTTTAAAAAGTCAGTCAAAGCGACACAAACGTGAACGAGAGCTCTTTCTGGTTTTGTTGCCAATAAAAAAACACTGTAGAAAAAGTGTTGCTACACGCCTCGTTGCGTACTTTCTTCGGCTGTTGAGTCGCTTATTAAATCTCTCTGGTAACGACACAGCTTTAATGAATAGTGCTTGTTAGCCGACCAGATTTAGGGAAAGTCCTCAAGGTGGTGTAAGTTTCCGCGAAGGAAAATTTGACATCCGCCTCCATGTAGCCGTACGGCTACAAAGGAACGCTGTACAGATTCTCAGAAACGTCCCAGTTGAAGAGCGTTGGTAGAGTTGGTAGAGTTGGCGCAGTTGATAAAGCGACTGCCCTAGAGATTCGGTGGCCCCGGTTTGAATCCCGGACCAGGAGGAATTTTTCTTCACCTACGACGTTTATGAAAAAGCTGTGCCGCTTTCCTTTGAAGCGGTTAGGCTGCATAGAGGTGGATGTCAGATTTTCTTTCGCCGTGCTTGTTAGCTTTGACAACTCGTAAAAACAGTCGCAGTAACTAGATACAAGATGGCCGCATACATAACTATTTACTGCTTTAACTACCACTTTCGCTGTCCTCCGGAACATCGGTGTTCAAAGTAAGTACTCACTGCAGAAGGTGAATGCGACAAGCACAGTCACTGAGTACGGTGGAGCGCATGATGAATAGACCACTTGCAGAGCGTAGCTCGCAAACGCCAGGCCTTGAAAGGTTCCAGTCATTGGGTCCGTTACCAAGATTCGGCACCAGGCGTACATGAAGGGTATAAAATCTCCAAGCCGTCCTAGGGTGTCCCCCGCAGCGCACAGGAATGCATAGTTGCCACCAGACGCCGGAATTAAAGCACCCAGTTCGGCCAGGCAGAATACCTCTGCAGAAAGCAATTATAAGACGATTACCACAAACTCCTTGAACTGCCGTAGTCTTTCTGGCTATGACCATATGCCTGAACGACAAAAAAGTGTTATAACAAAGGGATAGCTGTTATTGAGGAGTTCCCAACAGTTCTCGCTACGAGCTGCTCACTTGCATGGTTTTGCAGAAGACCATTCAGGAGTCCATGCAGAAGGCGTATCTTTTTCTGATGATAAAAGCTGTTCTCTAGAACGTAATAAGCCATTTATTGTTTGTATTGCTTTCATTTATTGGATAATAAACTATTTATTGCGTAATAAACCATTTATTGCTTCGATGCAAACTCAGCAATGCAACCTTGAAATAAAACGGTGTATTTCCAGAATGAGCTGTTGAAATTTCATTTCATTCAATTGTCCTAAAATGCCATCCCTAAAATTTTCTGACAAAACCAAAAAAGATGTTGGCCTCAATGCCATATTTTAGCATACATTTTGAGGCCAAGGTTTAGGCACTTAAGATAACTATTTGAAGAATAAGTCATGAAGGTTGCAAAATCGGCATGCGTTATTCGTTTAAAAAGGTCGCCGACCGCAAAAACGAAACTTTTATTTCCTGCGTCAACCTGACACATTCTTGCGGCGACACAGCAGTGAGGCCCGCTCCGGTAAGGCTGCAGTGAGACCTACTGTGGACGACATTCGCAAACAAAGCATTCTGAATCCCACTTCGTGTGCGGTTATTATAATAGACTACATTTTGTGGTTTCAGGGGTAAATCCTTTCACCGCTCTATGTTCATTGTTTCTGCTCGCACGAAATGCGTTTGT
>JABSTR010003258.1:0-32373 GCA_013339765.2 Haemaphysalis longicornis | reverse complement strand
CATCAATATCGGCCAAGGTTTTCATGTGAAACGTAAAACCAAAGTACGGCAAGCACTATCCCCGCAGTGGGACAGTGGGAAATCGCAGTCGGCAGCAGCCGTGCACACACATTATTGCGAGCGCTTTCGCGAAGCAGCGGAGGTGATGGCGATAAGCTATTGTGGGGGCTTCGGGGAACCTTGCTGTGCAAGCGCTATTTAAGAAATTTCAGTTTACCAGCCAGGAATTCTGTAAACCAGCTAGTAAACACCGACGTATGACACGGAAGGATGGGCCTCCATCTATTACCCAGGCTATTTCGCAGCGAAGCACCATTCGGGCAGTGGCGCAGTGCTCTCGCGCGTCGCGCCCGTGCGCTGAAGTTGGGGGTTCAATTCCCGGCGGGGTGAGTTTTTTTTTTTTTTTTTTTGCGCGTGTGTGTGTGAGCGGTTGTTTAGGGGGTATGGTTTGCGCATCCAATTTGGGAATCGCGTGATTTTGAGAAGCAACTACCTTTGCAATGAAATATTTCCTTCGAAACAGCGAGTGGCGTCTTGAGCCACAACAATTAATTTACCTTTTCTTAATCGCACCGTGTTTCTAGAAAATGCGCTACCATGGTGCAAAGTACGGCCTTCTCCATTAGAGGAGGTAAAATTTCTGCTGACGTACGCACTAATTTATATGCATATTTTACGTGCTACAGAGGTCTTTTCGCCGGGGGTTAACATCCATATTATTACTGCAGCAGCAGCAGCGCACAGCTTTTTTCTGTGTCCGTAATCTAACAAGAAGTTTAGGAGTACATACAGTACAAGCAGCGCACACGCCAGTACGCACGAATGGCTTCAGTCGTGCTGCGGCGACATGATACGCTAAGTTTGACTAGAGAAAGAGAGATCCCCCGCGGAGAGGCGAGGCGGCGGAGTCGGCCGTCGCGGGGCCGTCGGTGTGGGACGTCGCGCGGCCGTCGGTGTGGTGTGACAAGCGCGTCGACCGACATCGCGAAGACACCGACGCCTCGCCGATTTCTCGCCGACGCCGACGGTTGGGCAACGGTCGGCGTCGGCGCGGTGTGACATGGCCGCCGACAGCTCACCGACATGGTGTTGGCCGACCAAATCGGCCGATGGTCGGGCTAGTGTGACCGCGCCTTATAAGAAACAAGTGGGTGGGAAAGGACATTTTTCTTTTAAGTTAGTTCAAGCGTTTGTGAGCAACGTACACAACCACCCGCGGCTCTCAAACGGTTTTTAGGTAAAAAAATGCTTTTACTGAGAGAATAATGCGCGGTAGGTAAAGGTCATTTTCGGGGAATAACAATAACAATGGCCGTGATTTTTTCACAAAAATCACACCTATTTATGTTCGGCCGAAATAATGCGGGCCACACATGAAGGTTTAGGTTAGAGGGAACGATGTTTTGGTTACATATGTGTCTCTGTTGCGATGTTTCTGTTAGCCTTTTAATTCCCGCGTGTGTATATTAAAAACTGTCAAGTTGAAAGTGTTGCAGAAGTACACTTAAGATGTATTTCATTTCATGTTGAGTATAAAAAGTTTACCATTTTTTTATGACAAACATAAATGAATGGTATGTCTGCTTTCTTCACAGTTGTTTCATTGTTGGCTGTTTTTGAGGGCTTCGCACCGAGTTAAGTGAAATGTGCATATTTCCAAACGGTATTCCTGGCTGCATTACAAAGAAGCGATCTATTTCAGACTAGAATTTAAACACTTCGGCAATATTATATTTTCGTTTACGGGGGAAAGGTGTTCTCGTATGTTATGACGTTTTGATATGAAACGACTTAATGTAGCAATCAGGCATAATAAAGAAAAAACCAAAATTCTTTCTTCAAATCATTTGTTAATAATGTATAGGTACCTAAGTTGGCATACAAGCGCAGTTTTGTACATTACGCGATACAGAATGAATTACGCCTAGTTTTTGTTGATGTCGGAACGGCGACATGCTGGCGGAGATTCTGCCTTTGTTTATGTGCGTCATGATTATGCAGCTTGTGTGATGACGTCAATGATACCAGCGATGGCCAAAAGGAGGCGCTTGAATCTGCCAATACTAGAATGCTACCAAAGGTATCAAAACAATACGATGAACAATGAACCTAGAAGGCCTTGAGGGAACGGGTAGGTATCGTTCAGGTGGTGGGTGTTGGAAGGGAAGTGTGGTGGCATATAGCTAACAGACTACAGGATGTCAGCAAGGGTGCAACAAAAAGGGGCACTTGCACCACCAATCTGCACCAGCACCCCTTTTTCTCCTATATCTTACTCTATAGCAGAAATGTAGCTTCGGCGTGCCTAACCCACAAATTTTATTTGTTGATGATGTTACAGTAGGTACTCTTTTTTACTGCACAAACACAAGCCGCCAGTATAAACATTGTATTTGGTTACTGCCCACGTTTGTAAGGTACAGGCTTGCAGCAAGTTTTGCACCAAAATTTCCTGCGTATTTGCAACGTTTTTGCAAGTTCCAATAGTGATGCACTTTCACCGTGGTGTAAGAATGTATTTAGTTGTTGACACTGACCAACCGCCAGTTCGAAAAACGTGGCTAGACCATGTTCACCTTCTAGTATATGCTCCAACCTATGCCGCGTGAGGGCGCTATGGTGCATGGGCCTGTCACTTACAGAAATTAGGTTTTAGCTTCCGTGTTGTCGTAGGCACAGTGCACAAACGATGCTTGCTAGAACAGGCTTTTTGTCTCACGGTGTTTCTGTGCCCGTTGGTCATTATTCGAGCTCCCAAGTCCCTAGGTATTTTCCGTAATAAATGTCTGAAGGTTACAAGATGCTCGCAATAAATTAGAGGCTACTATCGGCGGTGTGGGTCCTGTGTTGTGTCCGGATTAGGCCACTTTTCCAAGAAGCATCTACGCAAACGCTGCAAGCCATATACCATGGCACCGTATCAACCTACTTTACTCGGAGATACGATTGGCACTTTACACTTGCTGTGCATTTTGGTATCAGAAAACATGTTAATATACAAGGCAGAAAACATAGCGGCATTGTTTGTGTGGGATAAAAAGGTGGATATTTTGGCCTGGGGTAAATGATCGGCAGATAATTTTATGGCACAACAATGTTGGGGGGGGGTATACTACGTCAGCTGCAATTATTTACAACAGGCATCATCCAGTTCCATTTTAAAGCCACACTAGTATTTATCTCGGTACGTGCACGCCGGCAACTTCTTGAAGTAGACAAGGACTTCTGTTCTGCCGTGGCAGCATCAAACAAGAGCAAGGAAAAGACCAAATCCACGGTAATTTCACTAACCATTTTTGAAATCGCGTTAATACCAATGCATGTCTTGTCTAGTTAGGCCGTCCGTCGTCTATCGTATTTTAACGTTTCCCTTGGTGCCTCAACCTTCCCAAAGCATTGCAAAAGCCATTAAAACGCCGTGGATACAGTTTCCTTATGGCGGAGAATCTGAAGTCTTGCGCCGGTTTTTTTGCTGGCTGAGGAGGAAGCACTTCGATGCAGGCGAAATGCCAAAACGCCCTGAGGGCTTCTGTGCACATCTTCAGCTGGACGAACTTAACCATGTAGTTTATTTGTCGGCCATGACCTTCTCACAGCTCCGAGGTATTATTAAGGTGTTCATGCAATGTTTTTGTGTACATGCAGGCTTTTTCTCTTGCAGACGAGGGGGCGTGTGGGTTGAGTTAGACCTTTTGTATTTAGGCGCCAGTATATTTAAGAATGTTTTCAGCAGTAACGCTGGTAAACAAAACATTGCCGGCATATCTGCGCCCTTCGCTGCAATACCGTCGAAATGCCAGTCCTCTGTAGCCCCTTCCAGGAAATTTCCTCTCCCCTTACCCTAACCACCTCTGACGGTGTTCCATTCCAGTCTCGCTCCTCCACCACAGTGCCAACCAGCTCCCTGGGATTGAAGCATGAACCATGTAAAATCAATGAACAAATATAATAAAGTTAGTTCTCTCTCTCTATCACATTCTAAAGGCTATTTACGTTTATGAAATTGAATTGTCCCACAATTCCCCTGCTGACGCGCCGTGTGCTCTGAACTGTTTGTGGCAGTTAGGCTTGGCGCTCGAGCCAAGAACTCCTATGTGGAGCGTGAACCGTTTGTGTATTTTTCGTGTAAAATAATATTTTTAACAGAAAATCTCTTGCCTTGTCTATATTAAAATAAAAATACAGCTAGTATGAATCATGTATTCGTATTTTATTTCAAATATGCCTGATATTTTTTATATATCGAGGAATGTGTAAAAATATGAAGTATGCGACTATACCTAGTAAGTAGTTCGGAAATGTTCTGAGCATATAAATGTCTCGTTCAAAAATTCGCCTAACTTCTGGCAGGGCATTATTTCGAGGAGTTGAGAAACTAGCCGGCAGACATAAACATGGCAGTTAGGAAGCCCCAAAATAACTCTGGTCTTTCAGAATCGAAATGGATGCATTTCAACAAAGAAATCAAAACCACCTCTGAGAAACGTGCTCGCTTCCGTTCCACTCGTTCATGCAGTTACAGCAAATTACCCCAAAGTACATCAGACTAATCAGTACCGACAGGTGTTTGACGCCTCGTGTGCCTCATTTGTGCCTAACAAAGCACAAGTGCACAAAGCGGCACTACACGTTCCCCCAACACCCATTATGGCCACATCAACTCGGCGACTGGGCAAGCCCCGTGTAACGCCGCTGCCTGTCCAAGCTCAAGAGAAGCACAGTTTGGCGGCGAACATCTGTTCGCGGTGCCAGGCGCACTGTCAACACCGAAATATTCTTACACCATGATGCACAACTGCCATCTGCATTGGAGGGAGGCAGCCCACTCAGCTGCTATAGGAATGTACGCTTGACTTTCATTTTACTTGTACTTTCAATCTATGAAATGCTTACATGTCATCTTTGTGAAAGGTTCATAAAGAACAATTTCTCATTGATGTGATTTTAGATCTTGGACACTTTGTACAAGTACTGTTAAAATTGTGATTTTTTTAAATAGCATCTAAGGCTCCCCTCGTGATTTCTTCTTGCACTTGACAATTTTCAAAGTCATTGAGTCAACATTCATGGCTGACAACATTTAAGTTTGTACTGTTTCTGATTGGTAATAAATAAATGACTTTAATTCCTAAGATTATTTTTTCTTGCATTTTTGTGTAGCTTGCCTTACCAAATCATATCGATTACACCGGATGCAATCATTCATAGTTCATTTGAATGTACCTCTTAAACTAATGCAACTCTGATTACACAAGCAGCCTGACTACCCCCGTGAGAGAGGTCACAGGATAATGAACAAGACGCCCTTTGTTTTTCAATTTGGAGTGGTAATGACTACGCCCCTAGGAGTACTGCAAACGTTTTCTCGATTCGTTGTGTGAATCAGTCTCGGAAATGTCTTTTAAAGGGAGTCAGAGGGACTCTTATTAGCTATTAGTGGGGTTAGAGAGCCGACAACTGGACTGTTTTTGTCTACTAATTAGAAATCCCTGTGAATAAGTGGTATGGAGTCCTACCTACTCTCTCTAGCTCTTCACATAGACTTTTCGCCTATGAGTCGCGGGACTCTGTTTGAAATTGTCTGGTGACTCTCTTTATAAGTCTAAAAGGGGTCAATTATGTGAGAAGGTTATCACTCTCTAAAAGGTATCAGTATGAATTCCGATTTTTCTTAGAGTAAGCAGCAAAGAAGGTAAAAAAATTGCAGTGCACCATGGATTGATAAAATTTTACCAGAAATCCATCCCTCGCTTGTCTGCAGTGCTGCTCAGCTGGTAACAAGATAAACTATGGGATTGGGCGTAACGTCAATATGATTCCTTCGATGAAATTTTGAACCTCTTATCAGCTACAGAGACATAGGCGCGTTTCAGTCCGACGGAAACTACAGTGCTAGTCAGATATGCGTTGCCATACTATATTGGCGCGGTTACCCTACTGAAAATATGGCAACGATATCTATACGACATGAATGATATCATAAATATTTCAACGACATATCTTCGATATCGCAGAGATTTTAATACGATGTCGAAGAAGCTTTATGACATGTCATTGACATCGTAAGGATTTCAATGACTTATCGTTGTCCTCTGACATCGTAAAGGTCCAATGTCGCAAAGACTTCAACGACATGTCTTTGACATCGGAAGGCCTTCTACGACATGTCGATGTGCTACAATATCATAAAGGTCTGTTATCGCATAGAGGGGAACGACATGTCAAAAAAGATCGACATCTTCATGATATAAAGTTTTCAACCATGAGTCGTAGAATTTCTGCAGTATGTCTTCAAGGTAGTCTTACGACGGGCGACATATCGCACAAATTAGCCCAGTGTGCCCTGTGGTTTCTGTAACATATTGCAGACAACATATATTCTGCCTTGTCAGCACTGGAAAAAAGTACAAGGTACAGTACAAAATAAAGTACAGTACAAACGCTGACACTTTGCACTCTCGAGTTTACTTACACAAAATTCAAATTCTTTAACCTGTTGTTCTGTAAGGTTTCTACAGGGTGTATAATTAAACTCGGTCATTCAGTTAATTCATAAATTGCACTTGTTCACACTAGAAAATATCTGCTGCTTCATTACCACCTGCTTTAATATGTGTTCAAATATCGCTAAAGAGTTCAAAATTTAATTTAAGAATGCCAAAACCTAAAAAAAATGTTTTGCTACTAAACAAACGTTTAAAATAAAGCAAAACGTTATTGTAGAGCATTGTTCTTAGCCCTACTCAGTATTCAAAGACCTTATTAAGTTTGGTCATTTTCAAAACTGTCATTTTCGACGTGAGCCAATTTGTTAAAAATGACCAATCTTGTTATATAGGCCCTGAATGTTCTGGTCAGCGTAGAAGACGAATTCACTAGTTTTGGACTTTTCACCTCTGTTTTCAGTTTGTTATGTGTAGTTTAGCCTTAAAATGCTAAAAAATGTCATTAAAATTTATGCCCAAATATAATGTGAACTTTTGTCTTTGCCAGAGTGATATTTATGATGACTTCAGCCTATTCTACAAACTTTCAATGTCGCGTCAAGTTTGCAACAATGAGAATTGACTATGTGCAAAGTAGGGCATTGAATAGAGCCTTTTTTGCTATATTAACAAAAATTAAAGATACGGAGCGGCCGCACTTTTTCATCTTCATGGATAACCTTGTTGGCTCTTCGCAATGAGGGCTTCGTAGTAAATTGCAGTGCTTATGTTCCTATTGCCCTCTTGTTTTTTGTTCTTGGCCATGTGTTCATCTGTGCTTTTCAACAACTGGTACAGCCTGCTTGTAGATGGCACAGTAACCCCCCCCCCACCTTTTTTTTCCTGTTGCATCTCTTAGTCATAGTCATTTTCATAGTTTTGTTCTCACAGAGCGTTTGTCAACCCGGTAGTGTGCATGGCTAGACAGAAAGGTGGATGTGTTTCTTAGGCACGTTTTCTTTTGCGGTATTGCGGTACCCGTTGACTACTGCATACAGATTTCTGGTGAATGGCGCCTTAGATTCTCCACACCTCTTTTTTTCTGTTGTATTTCTTGAAAGTAATTTCTGTGTACAATGTCTTTTATTGATTTATTTATTTATTGTTATTTACAGAATACTGCAGGCTCATTCAAGGCCCTCAGCAGGAGGGGCAAGAATATAATACTGCACACAGCTGTAAATCAGCAAGAACAATAAAAAGATACATCAGATGCAAAAGATACAAAAAGATACATCATGGGTCATGGTTCAATACGATCAAGTGTTGGATCAATATGATGATGGATCAATACGATTTTCTGAGTGTTGCTGTGCTTGCTGCCCATCCTGTTAGCCTTGCTTCAAAATTTCGGTGTTTTTGACATCTTTTTGTTTCTTAGTCAATATTGTGTGTGTGTTAGGTTTTAATTCATGCCCTCACCCTCTGCTTCTTCAATCTGTTACCCCTATCCCCCCTACATATACATCAGCAGGCATTTCTGTCTGCCCAAAGGTTTAACTGCTACTCGGACCATTTGGTCGACTGTGTTCAGCCAACTATTCAATAACCCTAAATTGAACAGGGCGATCTAAACACACAGCTCTTCCACCCTGTTGCAAAGTGAACTGACAGCAATATTAGGTGACATATAAACATGACACGTAAAAACACAGTGAGTTATACTAATAACATCTTCGATAAACTGCACCAGTGCACACCGGGGCGCACCGGTGCGCCTCTTCATCCTTGATCAACTGTGCTGGTGTGTACCATCTGTCCTCCATAAACCGGGCCACACCGTCGCGGGGCAGTTTTTGGCTGCCCAGCCGCACACTGAGGGAGTCGACGGGGCTCCGGGGTGCAATCACAAGATACATTGCGAACAACGCTGGAGAAGCGGCTTCCTCCACCGTCGGCTGCAGCGACGGCGGTGATGGCGCATCGGTGCACTTATGTGAAGGTGGACGGAGCTGTATGTTGTTGCTCACAAGGATGACTTGCTTGCGAAATCGTTGGGCAATGATGCGATGGGCTCCGCACGGAGGCAACAACGGCCAGAGACTGTAAATGAAGACGTGAACTTCGTGTACTGCAAAGAAGGCTGCACGAATTGCCAGCCAGTTGGAGATTTGCATCCGCTTCGTTCGATTGAATTGTCATGAACAGTCACTGGGGTGCCTAGATCATCAAGCGGAAGGGTGGACAGAAACAGGCACTCGTATTATGGCTCTAACGAAGATGAGAAGCACCTTGTACGTAGCTGTTAAGCGGAAGCGGTGAAAGTGCATTGTTGCGCATGTGTGACGAATATTGGTTTAATGTACACATAATCATTGCCCTTCAATAAATATCACTTTCTGGTAGCGCTGTGTCACGTTATGCTGCTGTATTGCCACTTGTGAACATTTTTATGCGTTGCTTTCTTAGCCTAAGATATGGTGCTTGGGTAGAATTGCTCAGTTTGTCCTCGATCAACGCTCCGTGCCGGGTGCACACCGTCACCTGGCACTGTGCGTTGCACCGGTTTTCGGGGCAACCCCGGTGCATGCTTATTGAGGAGGACGTTATATTTTGACAACCGACCAAAACTAAAAAGTACCATTTATCATTTTCAGTGAAACTGACACCCCTGGTTCCTTCAGGGAATGTTTTTAAGGACCTTACTGGAAGATGCACAAATTGAGTTCAAACAAGGGTTCATCCAGAATTTCGCTTTTTGGGGGTTGTCGACATTCTCCTCACAGCGGTGTTGGGGGGATGTGAGTGGGGAGGGGGCATTGAAGAAATCCCTGTTTAAACTTTACAATGCTCCAATAGGAATTGGAGTATTTGAAAACAGCTGCTGATGGGACATGCTAAATCCATAAAAGCACTGGTGTGAAGCTACATAACAAGCTGGGGCTTCAGCATTTTTTTTTTTCGTGAAACGTACCATGTACAGCCAAACTGTTCACTGTGAAGTATTTGTTTCTGTATAACAGCACGTTACGCCGTATCCTCCAAAACAGTGTATGACAGACGCTAGACGTACACGTTTGTGCCCTGACCGTCCACACTGTATTTCCACTTTTTTAACTAACAGTCAGAAGCCCTACCAAACAACGATGTCAAGACCTGCTTTGGCTCATACCAAGGCAAGCACAGTTTATTGCTGCAGCCTTGGTTGCTTTTCTTTAGCGAAAAACTCAATCGGCTGTGCAGATGTATTTCAGGGCGTGTAGGCAGGGATTCTATCTTTTATTTTCACACGGGCCGCTGGGAGCGGCTTGTAACATTCTTTTCACTCGTCGCTGCCGCACACTGTACCTGTTTGCTGTACCCATCACGGTTTTCGCGTCGTTCGTCACTTCGGTTGCTTTCTAATGTTGCGCCTTGAGTTATCCCCACGTACTCTAACTACTTCAGAGGTTTTCGCTGCTGTCAGCAGTCCTATTACAGAACAGGTTTGCGGTCATTAATCGTCGTATTAGCGTGATGTGGCTTTTCTACAAGATCGGTGCGTGACAAGCAAGCGTTACCAAACTAGCGGCGTATTTCATTTCATTCGTGGCTGCCGTCGCTTGCATGGAAGAGATCGGGGATGATCTGCGATAGCTTTGCTTGGGTCAAATAAGGGAGCTTTGGCTAAGTCGCTTGTAACACTAGCATAGTTGGCCTTGTCAGCAAGATCGGTGCGAGAGAAGCAAACGCTATTACTGCCAAAATGTCTAAACTACGGTCAAAACAAAACACAAGCAACAATATCCGTCTACACCTTGGTAATTATAGTGCATTCTTAGCGGACAGAAACAAGGCGCTAGGATTGCTAGGATAGCGCAGTGGTAGGATGCTCGTGTCACGTTTTGATAGTCGTTAGTTCGAAGCTCGGCAAAGGCTTTTTTTTGTCTGTGGGGAATTTAATAGCTTTTTTACAAGGGTGTGTTCTTGTTCTTTGCTTCCAATTACGTCAACGTTGGCGATTTGTTCCGTTTATTTCTCTAAGAAAGGAAAAGAAACCGCCGAGAATTAATCGGAATAAAGGCCGTCAAATCTATCGAAACTACTTTAACATCAGTGTAAATATGTCAGGGTCTTTCATTACTATGTACTTCTGCGCATGAAAACCTCAATTTGAAGATATAAACTTGTTATAGCTTTCAGAAACGGAAAGAGTATTGCAAATATTCCCGTACTAACACGACTTTCGTCAAACATAGAGGTGCTGCTATTTCAGCCTAGCAACTATGCCTCACATTGTGTGTGCGTTTGTGAGGCCCCCGCGTTTGTGCTGTGCCATGCTGTGCTTAGAGTTGCTAGCGGATTTTCTTCAGTTTTAACTGCAGATTTCCAGCTAAAATCATACTTATAGAAGTTTTATTGCGTGATGTCAGTCCTTCCAACCTACGCATGTGTTGAAAACACGGGCAGTGGAACGACGATCATCGCCGCCCACCTCAAAAGACTGCGCGTCTGAAGTGGATGGCATTGCTTCCGAACAAAGTGTATTGGTGTTCGCAAAGTGAAGACGACAGTGAAGAAGGATTCTACATAGGAAACGTCGTTTCTGCTAGAGTAAGTAGGCATGTTTTATAAATCGGTACTTGTTTGGAACGGGTTCTGGTGTTTATGGGTCAGCAGTTCACTAAACCCCCCATTTCATTTTCTCTGAAATCCTAGGGGACTTGCGTACTTGCTGGGCCACCTGGATTTACCTGTCCATGGTTTCCGCGGCAGTCAGCATCAAATTACGCGTAAGCTAGACCTTAACTACGACGCTCGCGCTGTAGTAGAGGACTGCTAATTATTTGACATCACGCGAGGTTCTTTTAACACCCATGCGTTTTTGCGTTATGTGTCTACCAAAATCTGCCTTCGCGACGGTAGTCGGCATCATATTACGCGTAAGCTAGACCTTAACTACGAGGCTCGCGCTGTAGTAGAGGGCTGCTAATTATTTGACATCACGCCCGGTTCTTTAAGACCTATGCGTTTTGTCGTTATGTGTCTACCAAAATCTGCCTTCGCGACTGCAGATCCCGTCGAAATTTCGCGTGAGCGGCACAACGCTGTGATCAGTACACACTCGTGAATGCCTGCGGTATACGATGAAGTAACGTGGACAGGAGGTGCCCTGGAAGTACATGCGAAAAAGCGGGCACTTGATTCCGTAGGAGCAGCTCGCGGGAACTGTAGGGCTCGATATCAAAGGCATCTGCATTGTTGTAAATTAGTGATGAAAGTTAAGCGACTTGTCAACTTCCTAATATCCCGAAATTGCAGATCATACAGAGACTAACAAGGAAACTGTAGGCCCGCACTCAACTCGATTTATATTGGAGAATCGAACTTGCAAAGACAAGCTGGGCAATGCAATAGAGGATCATCAACAAGCACACACTAGTCCCTATTGAAAGCTATGGACCCAGATAAGCTGCTAGCATGCGTTCAATGCAAATTAGCGTAGCGGTAAGCTTTGGATATATCATGAATACCCCAATCGCATTAGAGGCGTGTCTAATAAACACATCCTTAGTGTGACCTAAATTTCACTTTGGATGTTGCTGGAATGTTCTTAATATTGACTTGCAGGTTAATGTCCTTAAGCGATTACAAATCCTCTTGATGTAAGCATTTGATCTTTGCGTGGCCTTCTCTTGTATTTCAACTACTGTCTGTGCACTCACAGATCGTGTACCTTCAGGTGCTGCTGCTCGCTGTCCTGGGTCGGCTGTCTGTCAGCCCAGTTCCAAAGGCTTTGCCAGGGCCTCCCCTGGCTAACCAATACTCCACCTGCTGGAGCTAAGCTGCGACCGGCCTTCCCTTGGTGCTCCGTATGCTTCGCCACCAGGAAAGGCCATTCCTTCGTCTGTCACCTGGCACCAAGTCACTCGGCACACCCCTTCCAACGCACGTCATTTCCTCGGCCTTAGGCACTGCTGCCATTCAGCGCACCCACCGATTCTGTACTTGCACGTTAGTCATTGCACGTTGTGCAAACTTCCATTGTCATGATGTATACCTGTTAGCAGTGTTGTAGCCTCTGGCTATTAGAAACAGTTTCGTGAAGCAGTGCTGTGCATTTTAAGCATGTTATTGGTTAGTGGGGATATTCAAGAGAATCTGGAGGCGCAGGAAGAGAAACCGAACTTTGTTTTAAAGGGTTCATTCGCCTGGAATCTAGCCACGCAATCCTTTTAAAATGTTTTTATACATGTGCAGCGGGTATGGAGAGGGCCTATCCGTAATCCACATACTCATTCAATGCCAGGCACTTGACATAACACAATGCAAACACTTCCCACAAATATACACAAGACATATTCCACAACAACCATTATACTTCTTAGTAGACGAGCCCATGTTTTTAATCAAACGCGTTGAGGTTTTCACCGAGAACAATTTTTACATCTCATGCATCTTGACAACCTGGCCCTTTACACCAGTCATCTTATTTATGTTGTGTCTTACTTTGTTTATTTTTATTGAAATGTTTTACTTTTACTTTCATGTCGCTCTCATAAGACGACTTTTGTTTGGCGCTCTTTGCCCTTAGTTGACCTTGCGTCATTAAAACCTAAACACATTCATCATCATAAAATCTTTCTATAAGGCTTGTAGAACTAACCATACAAACTGTCGTGGAACTACAGAGACTCTCCGTGTTTTCGGTGTTATTCGTACTTTGCAAACAATGCACTGTATCCAAAAACTCAGCTAAGCTCGTGTAACGGATGACGACGATCGACATTTGTTTCTCCAAAGATAGCTATGCTGTAGTGCCGTTCGGCGGAACCGCCGAAACATGTACCCACATTTCCCCTACAGCTGGGAACGCTGATTAACTCCAGATTTTAAGAAACCTGCCAAAAGCAACGCTGTAGTGTTCAGCACCAGCTTTGCCATAAAGGCTGCGTCAGAGTCGCAAAGTTACGTCAGAGTGTGTGAGAATGACGACAAGGATTGACAGGTAAACAAGGAAAGAAGCGAAGACCCTTCTTGCACTTTTGTGCAACATTCGCTTTACGCAGAGGTGTTATATTTGGTATACGTTGCCGGGTCGTGACATGTTGTCTAGCAATTTTGTATTTAAAACCACTACCTTCGGAAGCCTATTTAATGCCCCTTTAAGTTAACGTCTGCTAATAACTCTACTTCTTTTGCCTCCATTATTTTGGTGTCGTCCAAGGCAGTGTGTTGGTCCTCTACGTTTTAAATCTATTTTTATCATCTACCATGTTGCATATCTTCCCGTGCACATCTCTTCGCAGACGATGTTGCAGTTTATCACACAATCTCTTTCGACAACGACCATCAATGCTTTCAAACTGATTAAAGCACTTCTCTGGTTCATATCACGCTTGGGTTAGAATATTGCGCTGCTTAGGCTTACGATACAAGGATGGATACAAAGAAACACACAACGCAAATGGGCAAGTGCAAACAAGCAACTATTTATTCTTTGGAACGCCTCCAACAGCTTTACAGAAAAGAGAAGAAACAAACACTAAAAAATGGCGGAAGGACGGGCAGGGGGAGATTGAAGGCGAGAAATGAAACAACGAAATACAGAAATTTTGACTCTGAACTATTCAAATTGAATGCGTAGAAGCCTAATCATCAGAATCTTCTGCGCACACTCGGATTTACAGGGACCAAGGTGCATCTTTTAAAAGGACAGTTCTGCAACAACCTTAAGACTATGACGCGTTCTCACGTATTGTCCGAATGTTCCTGATCCCATGAAATAGGACTTCGCAATTTTTTCTTTTCTGCAGCTTGCGTGATCCGAACAAAACCTCGGTCTGCTCAAATAAAGCCTTCTATTTACACAGTTTGCAGTGTGCGGCCAAGTTTCCAGGCCCGCTCGTCCGCTCACCTGTGCAGCGGGTGGTCCCTGAGCCTGGTGTTTAAGCACCTGCCTGGGTGTCCGATACAGCTTTTTTTGCAGTTCAAGGGGTTGCGGTAGACAGCGCCGACAGAGCATTCAACAAATTTTGTTTTCTGCTTTGTGTCCCACTGATATTTTCGCGCCGTGTTTCCATCCTGATGAACCCTCTTTCAAAGCCCTTTAATTTGATGGGGGCTGATAACGACTGCAGCTTCTCGCTTCACTTTTAGCTTCTTTATCTTGTGTATGTACGGGGTAATTGCCGCCTCTTTTTTTCTTTCTTTCTCTGCTGTTCTTTGGGCCCTTGCTTGGCTTTACTCCCTTCAGCACTTCTAGGCAGTGGACACAAGAACTTGCGTGGGACACCCAATAGACCTTAAGCGTGCCCAGTGTTACAGTTACAGGACTTTTTTTAGGGCTTGGAAGAAACAGCCTGCAGCAATGCCTGCAGCAAGACTGTGCTTCGTTGACGGCGTTTGGACGGACAAACACGTACGGTATGTTCAGAGCGGAGGAATTCGGATGCTCGCAGTAATTGGTGTGGCCTTTACGCCAAGAAATGTCACCTTGGTCAGCGCGCGTGCGTCCGCGACGTGGTTGCGCCATCTCTACTCGGCACTCCACAGAATGTTTCACCTTCGGTTCTCAGACCCGCTTCCATATGGGGCGACCGACTGCCATCGCTGGGCTGCCACACGTGCGTGCAGCAGAAAGGCGTTACTGTAAGCAAACAAATTACAATGCGTCATCTCGGCTCGTACACGGGAACAGAGATAAACTACAATAATTATCATGATAAAGACAATTAATTCATGATAAAAAGCATGTTCCGAAATGACCATCATATCGTTTTGTATTAACCACTAAACCCAATTGATACTGCTTAATTACACTCTTTCTAATCCGTTCCTAAATTTCCCACAAACCGTTTACAGCCGTAACCTCTGGCTGGTCAGTGCCGACCACGTGAGACCGCCGCAGACTATGCGGAAAACGCATTTACACGCACGGCTCTTTGACTGAAGTTGCAACTTGCAGTGTTAGGGCGAGAACAATGTGACATGATACAGTTCGGTATTGTCCTGAACTGCTCTTTGTGATGGCGTCGACCAAAACCAAAACTGTGTGAAGGAAATGCATTGTATTTACTTCTACGTAGATTACTGGACCCTTCCTCGATTTCCTATAATAATTGGCGAAGAAATATTGTTTACGACAAAAAACATACCGCACCTTTCCCTGGTTTGGCAAGACTAGAAACACTGCAGATTTGGCGTCCCTTACCCTTCCTCTTTGACCGGGCTGTTGAATCTTGCATTTATGTTCGCACTTTCCGCTGAATGTGCTTCATGACGTGCAGTCCCTGATTGTTTTGCCACATCTCTTCCAATGTGGACCATGGTAGCCTGTGCTAAAACCCTCTGTAACCAGCAAGACAAACTCGGCGTTTATAGCGCGAACGCACATCTGTGCTCCCTACTTCTGTCGCGAACACACGTGCAATGACCAGGAGAACATCACGGGAGAGATAACACCACGAAAGTATTCACATAGAAGCCGGTTTTATAACGCGAGAATCACTGGTTATATTTTGATGAAGGGAAGCGTTTTCCCCTGGATTTTTTGTTTTGTTTTATAAGGCAGCAGCATTTCAATTATTTACTGCTGAGCCTAACATAGACGCATAAATATTGATTTTTGCTCTTTTTAATTTTTTTCTACATCACAAACCCATGTGCCCATTTGCCCTCACGTCTCGTACTAAGGCGGCCTGGGAAGGCGAAGTGGAATGGTTTGTAAGCTATAGGTGGCTAAATCGGTTAATAGGGGTATTTTTTCTTCCATTTCAAAGTTAACCCATTTAACTCTTATATATGTGAAAACTCCTATCTTAATACTATCTCAAAAATCCTATGTAATATTTGTAAAAAAACATAGAAAAAGTCCTATTTTGTCTTGCTTGGGCAGTGTGTGTTAAAAAGAAACTTTTTTTCTTACCAATTTGGTGCCCATGTTTTTGTCCCCGCCTCTGCCAACCCTGCACCAGCCGGTAGTTTCGGTTGGGGCAAATGTTAGATAGCCGGTTTTAAGGCGAAAAGGCCTCAGATTCGACTCCGGTGACCTCCCTAACCACGATGTTTTCTTGTGGTGTGGACCCCAACACCTGCTCGTGGGCTCCTTGCCTCCTCGCAACTTTTCCTCACACTTCTTGTCTGGGCATTTTTACCCTGTTCACTTCACCAATGATAATGCATTTCCGGTAAAGTTCCACGAAAAACTAAGATTCAACAGCTTCGCCGTTGAAAGCACGGTGTTAGCGCGGCTATTTTAATATGTTTCACAGGGGTAAAACTGGTTTTATTTTTTAATAAACTTTTTACCGTTTCCGGAATCGTGTTAGCGCTGATCTTTCCCCTTCTTTTCCTATGCAAGTGTGGTATATGCGTTATTACGTCATTTCGGGGAATAATATCGTAGACTCAGCTCACACAGAGGGTTGATTTTTTTACTATTGCTCCTGCTACGAAAGGTGTAAGGTTTTGGGATATCCGTTCTCAATATTCTCGGATGCGACAACCCAAGCCTTCCGTCGTCCGAGTGCCCACCCTCATTGACGGGGAGCCACCCTGCTTAACGCACAATTACCGGTGACTCTACCGTAATCGCAGGACTGGTAGCAGCGGTGGGATCGTTTTCATAACGGCGAGATCACCTCTAATGCAGGACAAAATCGTTTCCATGAGGCAGGGGTAGACTCCAAAGCATTATCACGGACCTCACAGAGGCATGACTGAAAAGTTTGTTTAACGCGAAGCCTTTTCTTTGAGTGATTACTCTACTCTGCTTACAAAGTGTAGCAAGGGAGGTAAAGTGTTTTACTTATTTGACGGAAGATTAGTTTGGTGTGTGGGAGAAAGAATTTCCTCTAGCAGCAGTCAGCAGAACTGGAGACAGAGTTTAACCCTAAGTCGCTACAAAATCTGCAACTTCTAGATTTGGGGAAAAGTAGTGTTGAAACTTATGCGATGACAATAGAAAGACAGAAATCATCGAGGCTATCGTAGTAGGGGTTGCCGACGACGGTAAGCTATCACAGTGCCTGGAGCTCATAAAAGAACGGTAGCAAGCTGAAAAAAGAGGAGGAGGAAGCACAGCGCCGTGCATTTCGGCTAGAAATGAAGCTCCTCGAACTTGAACTACTGGAACCCCGAAGCGACAGTGGTGTTGGCGAGGCCTCTAGTGGGGTAGGATCAAAGCTGTCGTTCAAAATGACCGACCTCATGCAACCATTTAAGGTGAGAAAAGATATGCGTTTATTTTTGGTTAGTTTTGAACGCCCATGCCAGAACGTGGTGCTCCCTATACTCGGGGACGACTTAGGAACTGCAACGGAAGTTGCCCCTGTGCGTCATAGTCACAGCCGGCTGCTACTCCTCCCAGGGCAACATATGCCTTACATCAAGTATTTTGTAAGTGACCCGAGGCGTTTTCGTGATTTCTCGAATTTATTCTTCTTTTAAATTCCTACTGCGACTGCAAGTAATCTAGGTGTGATAGGGAAGACTATGTTACGCGTTGTGCGGGATCTTGTTTCGAAACGCGTGCCCGCGTTGAAATCCGCGTGCGCCCGTTGAAAGTTATACACTAAATGAGCTTTTGTCGTTCTTAATTTGTCCCCGAGTATGAAGACGATTTGTAGCTAGGCCTACTTGTTTTGTTACCGTGTGACGCTACTTGTTTTGTTACCGTGTGACGCCGCCGCTTTGGCAAGCCGCTTGTGGAGACAAGAGGCAGACGGTTACGACAAAATAAAACCGCGTCTTCTAGCAGTACAGGTTGTCAGCGGAGGCCTACTGGAAATGGTTTCGGGAAGTAGGATTAAGAGAAATGTGTCATACTCATCGTTCGCGTATAAACTGATGGCAAATTTTAAGGAGGGGCGAAACAAGAATAGGCCGTCTGGCGACCACACTTAAGTGGTGCAACTGGAGGAGTTTCACCGTCGGCGCCCTGCAAATATGCGTAGCTGGTACTCCACAAGTGAGATGTCACAACGGTGGCACGAGCCGCCGAGCTCGAAAACAAATTCTTTCCTCGTGGTGTCAGTAAAATGAGGGGGTGTCAGAAGCGTGAATTCACACCGAAACATGAAGTATGGCTAAGACATAGGGCGTAACGAGACGCGGAGGGCGCGGGCGACAAAGACTTGCAGCACCGTTGCGGTGACAAAGCGGAGACTACAGAGGATAAGGCAAAGCATCCGAAAAAGGTTTTCGAGAACAGAAAACGGCTGACTTGTTTTAACTGTCACCAGCCGGGTCCGGTGGCCGCGGGGTGTGGGAATCCCGGAGTAGATTTTCTGTCCTCCCGTGAAGGCTATGTCAATATAAAGCTGCTCGAACCGTACATCCTTTCTCAAAATTTTCAAGTTCAGTACAAAGCCCACTGTACCATAAAGAATTCCATAAATAAGCTTTATATTTAAATGTGGCCAAATTATACTATGACTGTAAGAACGAAAGCGTTTTGGCATAAAACATTTCAGCCTCGCTAGGAACGTCAGATTGTACATTGAATTTTTTCGGCGTGCTCACTTTCGACTTGGTGCAGATAGTTGGACAAAGACTGTACATTCTGGATATGACAATGAAAGGTAAATGTGGCCGAGTATTTCGTTCTTCCGTGTCCGCAACGAATGTGGTGCATCCAACGACATAACACTGTAGCAAATCTCACGCAAGTGTGAATTGATCAAGCAAGTGGTTGAGGCAAAGAGCATCGGTCTTACGATTGCGCAAATAGGTATTGAAGGTCCCTTTTTATTTGACACCTAGGCTGCTGGGGCGCTCAGTTTGGCGTCCCAACATCCGCACCTGTTTTAAAACCGTTAGGATGAAATGTTGCAATAATAGGTCTTCAAATGTGGAGTACTTGTTCGAATGCCGACATGATCAAAATCTTGGAGTTTGGCGGCGAGTTCGGCCAGTTCAAACGAGGTGCCACCCCACAGTCAGGCATGGGCAATGTGACCCTTACTCTGATTGCAATTGACGTTGCTTCATTACGCTGTTAAATCGAGGAAGATCCTGTAGACGAGGATGAGTTCTCTAACTCCTTAGGTGAGGTGTTTGTCCCACCTACCTCCGAGAGATTGCAAAAGTTCTGAGGAATAACGGGACCTGACATGATATTTGAGAAATAAGGAGATGAAACTCTTGAGAGCAATAAGTGGGACGAAAGCGAAGAGTTGCAAAGGAAAATAATATTTTTCAGGAAAGGAGTTGCACACTGTACAGTAGGTACACGGACAATAAAGTACAGTTTCATAACTTACTTGTGCGAGAGGATTATCGTAAGGACCTTTCGCACCTGGTTCACATTTGCTCGTGGCCGATGAACTTAGACATACGAAAAAAATAAGCAACGGCTACTAGAGGAATACTACTGGCCAGGGTGCTTCCACGACGTTGAGTAACGTTGGACAGGCGAGAGATGCTGGGTAAGCCCGGCGATAATGCGCGGGGTCCACGAAACTGGTGCCCATAATCCCCGAGGCATTAAATACGTCGCGAGGGACACGCTAGGTCAGCTTCCAGCAACCGATTTCGGCAAACGTCACATCCTGGCCATTCTTTGCTCTGCTGCGAAATTCCATGAAGCACTTCCTCTCTAAGATCTCTGCTCAGCGGAAATGGTTAACGCATTGCTGACAAATTTAGCGCAAGTAGGCTTTCCCAGTAAGACAAGCTGTGACCACGGGACCGTGTTCACTAGCGCGGTGACAACAATGATCCAAGAGAAATTTGGGATCAAATTACACCACAGTTTTCTGTACCACCCTCATTATAACTTTGTCGAGACACTTTTTTTCCGTGAAAAATGGTATCCGAATGCCATTGTGTTGGGAAACAAGAATCGACTGGCTGATTTGCTGACCTATAACAATGTTTGTACTCAAGGCAGTGCCTCATGAGGCGACGGGTTTGTGCCCGCCAATGTAGATTATGGCCGGTCGCTGGGATCACCGCTCCTGGTTGTACATAAGTGTAAGAAAGGCTTAGCACAGGTCATTGAAAAGCTGTGTTCCTACATTGCCGAATCGCATCTAAGTGTTGAAACTTGCCATTGTCTTCTCACATGGCTGCAGACAACGTACGCTATGAGCGGCCATCTCCCGCACTGGAGCTTCGCTTTACAGCTGTACTCGATTTACAGCTGCCAACGTTAGCCGCGGCCCTTACTGTGGAGATGGCCAGGAAAAATATGGTTTCATTTTTTTATTTTTAACTGTTTTTATAACTAGTATTGCGTTTTGAGGTTTAGGTTATTGCGAGTTTTTTTATTTATGCGTTTTTCATGCCCGGTTAATTTATAATCAGTTCATGGTCTCCGGTTCTCTTGAAACGTTTGATGTATTTAATTCAGTGCGTTTCTCGCTTTTTCTGGCAGCTTGGTGTCCCTTGATGGGATTGTCTTTGGGGCCGCTTGCAACCGCCGATTGCACGCGCGAGGCACAAGAACCCCTTGACGACATGGAAATTTTGGTGTGTACCCGAAAGTTGCAGCGTCATAATTCTGACCGCTTCATTATGTTGAAAAAAAATGAGAAGGTAATAAAAGCGGAATGTCAGAAGGTACTCAATGCGTTGCTTGTGTGTCACACCAAGGTCTCTACCTGGGACAAGACACCTTCCTGTACAGTCTGGACATCAACGTCGTCGAGGAGGTCCTGCCGGCCGAAGCTGCGGTTACGATTGCCTTAAGGTGTTGTGAAATCCTTCCTGAATATTCTAGAATTTCATCCCCAACCCTTCCGTCGTCCCAGAGCACAAACTCATCGATGGAGAGCGGCCCGGTTTTATACACAAATTCTGCGGCGCCGGCCAATGCTGCTGCTGGACACAAGCCGCTGTCCGCGACATCACGACACACAAGCGCCACCTAGCGAAGGCAGCCATAAATGACCGAGAATGTTGAGAAAAGGTGATGACAAAGGCGTCGGGCGGCCATTTTTCACCGGCAGGCTGAGTGTTTCTGTGTTTTTTGGCAATGTCCCGCATCGTGGGAACTCTGTGCGGGCTGTACGAAACGCCTCCGTTCAACGATCCGCCAAACGCCAGATTATCGGAGTGTCTCCCAGGCTTCCTCCTGACGCTTCAACCTCGGGTGTTACGCAGGGATTTGACCTTAGACAGATTGCCTCCACGGGTCAACATGACGCGTGTCTGTTGGAGGGAGGGCGAGGAGTGGGCTTTCTCTATGAGTGCATGGGGGTCGATTTCAGTAAAACAAAACAACGGGAGAATGGGTGAAAAGGGACGCACCCAACTTGCTGATCTAATCTCGCGTACGCAAGAAAGCAGTTCGCTGTTTACTTAGTCTTGAAATGTATAAATGTATGAAGATACAGTTGTTTCCTTCGCCGTACACGGCCCCAATTTCTGCTGTAAAATAGGGTCTTTGGACATCAGCACTGGTCGCGCTGACCGGTCTGCAATACCATTCCCTTGACATCGCCGTAGGCGCAATACAAATATTGCGCAACATATGCTAAACATACTATGCCTTAATATATCCTACATTTGCCACCCAGCTGAGTTCGTATGCGTGACTGGGTGTCAGGTAAACGAGCTATGCTCAGGAACTTCGAAAATGGGTGACATCGACAATGCTTCGAAGCAGTGACTACCATCGCCTCTACTCTTTCAGAAACTTCAAATCACTACAATAAATCTACAGGCATATTAGCAAAATTTAGCAGAACATTTGTGTTCGCACCGGAGGCCCTCAAAATTATCTTCAAGGTAAGAGTCAAAAACAAAGAAAACGAACCGGATGTGTTGTATTTTTTGCCTTTGACGGACTTGTTTATGAAGGGTAACACGGCGGCTGATTCTCCTGCACGAGATCATTCCCACCTGTTAACAACCACTCCACATACCATCGTCATAGGAGCTCAGGCTCTTTTTCGTCGCTACTCCCACCTATCCCACGAGGCAGCAGACACATCCTTAAAACTCTAATAATTATACTGGAGAAAATTTGCACCTGCTCATTAAACCGAAACAAATGCGAACCAGTTAGACCAAGAACACTTCACACAAAATCTCTTCCTCACAAAACACAACACCATATCAGTTACTGCAGTCAGTCACCACCGTTAAACTACAAATTTGGTGGCCGAAGTGAAAGACACTTTATTTATCGCCAACAACAGACGTAATGTCTCCACTACGCCCGGACGTAGCCACTCGTCGACGCTTGTGCAATTCTAAGCAATACTTTCGCTACTCAATACGGGGGTGGACACCATTGTCCCCGAAGGGAGGGCGTCTGCCCCCAGCTTTCTCCTCGGTGCTTCCGTTTGAAAGCCGTTAGGACCTGCTGTACGGGTGAGTGTTGAATGTCCTTGTCGTAACTGCGTATGACGTTTTATCATCATGATCATCACCACCAGCATATCTACACCCACTGCAGGGCAAAGGCCTCTCCCTTTAGTCTCCAATGGCCAGGGTCCTGTGCTAACGGCGAAAAATTTATCCCCGCACACTTTTAGTTCTCATCTGCCCATCTGAGTTTCTACCGCCCCCTGCAATGCTTAACTTCTTTGAGATCTACTCTGTTACACTCAATGACCAACGATTATCTTCCCTTCGCATTACATGCCCGGCCCACGTCCAATTCTTCTTAATTTCTACTAATATGCCACAAACACGCGTTTGTTCCCTGACCCACTCCGCTCCCTTCTTGTCCCTTAATGTTACACCTATCATCTTCCGTTC
The DNA here is from genome assembly GCA_013339765.2 of Haemaphysalis longicornis. Lineage (NCBI taxonomy): Eukaryota > Metazoa > Arthropoda > Arachnida > Ixodida > Ixodidae > Haemaphysalis > Haemaphysalis longicornis. Next base: position 9,256 of record JABSTR010003258.1, on the reverse strand, counting down.
GATTGCGCGCTGAGTAGTCCTCAATTTAGGTTGAACCCTCTTTGTGAGCCCACAAGTTTCTGCTCCGTAGGTGAGTACTGGTAAGATGCAGCTGCCGTACAGTTTTTCCTTAAGGGACAATGGTAAGCTGCCATTCACAATCTGAGAATGCCTGCCGAATGCACTCCACGCCATTCTTATCCTTCGATTTATTTCTGCCTCATGGTTGGTATCCGAGGTCACAACTTGGCGTAAGTAGATATATTCGCTTACTACTTCCACGGCCTCGCACCTATCTCAAACTGCTGTGCTGTCCAGATGCTATTGATCATTATTTTCTGCATAATAATTTTTAGGCCCACAGTTCTACTCTGTTTGTCGAGTGCGGTAAGCATGCTTTGCAATTCCTCCTATGAGTTACCTAACAAGGCAACGTCATCAAAATATCTTAGGTTACTCAGGTATTCTTCATTACCCCTTACTCCCACCTGTGAATAACGTTGGGGAGATTGTGTCTCCTTGTCTGTCGCCCTTCCTTATAGGTATTTTACTGCTCTCCTTATGGAGGATGATGGTAGCTGTGGACCAATTGTTGATATCCTCCACTACTCCTATATAATGCTCATCTACACCCTGGGTTCGTATGCCTGAATGACTGCTGATGACGGCGAAAGGTCGGTCCTTGTTAAAGCTTCCTCTGGTCGCACTTCACAATCCCATAATAAATGGCCGGCTGTTGACATGGAGCTATTGCACAACATACACTTGTCGCCCGTGTAGAGTTAACATTGGATATGCTTCAGATTTACCAGGGTCATAATGAATTTGATTGTAGCTGTTTGAACGTGGACGCTTGTTCTCTAGTAAACTCGGCGTGAGGCGGTGCCAGCACCTTCCTGTTATTCCTGTGATATTAGTGATATCTTGGAAGGTATCCTAGCTATTCTTTGTCTCCGTCCACCACTATACAGATGAATCCATTACAGCCTTGGGGCTTGGTAATCCTCGCGCCACTGAATTAGCCGTCTCGTTGGGGTTAGCAGCTGATTCTGACACATCGTTTCGAGCAACCGCACTGCTCCACAGCACATCCGGCCTTTGGCGAAGTTACGCATTGCACCTTTGGACCCACTTAGCCCGGTCGTTGTTTCCGGGTCCGCGATGACCAGGGCAATGACCAACTGTTCTGCACGCTGCGCCTCTCGTGTAACGATGCTCGCAACGTTCACCATGTCTTCTGCCCTTGCATCGATGACTACCGCTGCAAAGCATCCGAGTTCGCTGTACTCTGTAGCGTCTACGAATCTGGTGCGCTGCCACGTTCAAGTGCTGCTCTAACATGGCCTTTGCCCTGGCCATTCTTATATCCTTGTCGTGAGTCGGGTCCATCTTGTTGGGTAGACGATAGACTCTAATAGCATTCCGGATGAAGGCCGGTATGTCTCGTTCTCCTTCCTTGCCGGGCCTCCGAGATTTGGACACCATGTCCATTCCTTGTCGGGCAAGGATGTATCTTCCTGTATTCAATCAATTGAGCCGCCCGATGTGAGCTACTTGCTGGGCTTCCATGATTTCCATTGTGGATACCGAGCTAGAGGAGCTTTTCGGTGCTTGCGATGTCGAGAACACCGATGGCTGCCTTGTATGAATTTCTTATGGCAGCGTTCAGTCGGTTACGCCCTTGAAGTAGCCAGTTGTGGAAGGCCGCGGCATAGGTAACGTGACTTATTGCAAATGACTGGACCAACCAGAGTCGGCTGTCCTATCTCATGGCGGATTTTCTTTTTGCCACTCATTTGATGAGCTGCGTGGCAGCCATAACCTTGCCAAACAGGCGGTTAACCGCGAGGTTGTTTCTGCGATGCCTTTTAAGCAGGAAGCCCAGCAATCTGATTTTATCCTCCTCTGAGATCGTTTGCCCGTTGCTGGTTCGTAATTTAATGTCACTCTCTTGCCAGAGCCTTGACGTTGGCGGGATGATTAGTAGCTCCGATTCGATCCGGCAGCAAACCAGACCGTGCATTGTAGCTGTTCTTCTATGGCGTCCACTGCTAGCTGAGGGAGGATTCAGAAAGGCCATCGCATCCACCCGGCCCCCTAAGGGTGATGTCATCCGCATAGATGGTGAGGCAGACATCGGATATTGATTCCAGTCATCTTGCCTCTCCAATCACGACTAGATTGAAGAGCAGTGGTGATATCACCGATCCTTCGGGGTACCCACACTTCCTACTTTCTGTTCATCTATGGTATGGTCTCCTGCTTTAATATGTGCTGTGCGCCCCGAGAGGAAGTCGCACACGTAGTTTTACGTACGCTCCCCTATCCGCAGGGCGCTGATCTTGGAAAAGATGGCAGAGTGTTTCGCCTTTTCAAAGGCGCCCTTTAAGTCCAATCCCACTGTGGCTAGGTTGTCCCTTGTTCTGTTGTCAATGCCCTACTACTTGATCTGTAACAAGGTGTCCTGTGTGCTTAATTTGCTTCGAAATCTGATCATCGAATGGGGGTACAGGTCGTTGTCTTCCAAGTATGCTTGCCAACAAATCTGATGCGCAACATTAGGAACCAGGTGGTGTACGCCTCAAAAGGTGTCATGAAACTTCCTGATAGCCTGGCACTGTTTGCGCAGCAGTGACAGATACTGCTGTGCAGCATGGTAGATTTTGGTTGTTAACGGCTACACCACTTATGATCATCCGTAGCTTGTTTTTTCATTAAACCCATAAAATGTTTTTTACTCTGAACCCCTCCTGAATCCCACTGATGCCAAATCGATCCCATGGGTGTGGGAATAATAACTTAGATTTGTTGTGCACCGGAAACGGTGTGGGAAAAAAAGCCTTATATGTTTGACTAGCTGCAGCACACGCGACGCTCGGGCGGTCCGCTATAACGTCATGGTAAAATCCGAGTTGACGTATTTCTTGTCAAAACAACTTCAGCGCGGAGCTGCGCAGAATAAAAAACCCATGCGTGCTGTCAATACATGGGATATCACCGGAGGCGTTTGGCTATAAGAACCGACTGGACCTCATCATCTCGCATAAAAATTTTACCAAAATGGTGACCTCAAAGAAACACTTATTCACGAAAATTATTATTTAGTAGGTGGCAAGTATATCCATCAGTAACTGTTTTCTAATGAGTAACATTAGTTCCATCAGGAGTCGTGTGGTTGCAACAATTTCAGACAGATGGTGAGCGCTATGCGGCGCTGGGAAATTGAATAATTATACTTAGAGAGGGGAGTAATATAAAAATCCCCATCACCTTTTTTTACGCTTGTTAAGCAAAAACACTAAAAATGGTTTGTGGAAAATTTCATTTCTGGCATTTATAAGCAACATCGTATTCCTAATGAAAACAATCGGAATAGCAATTAAAAGTCTTAAAAAATAATTCGCCAGAAATATTGATCTCCGTTTATTATTAAAAAATTGCTGTAGCGCAATTTTACACAGGTACGGGTTACCTGGGTGAAAACATTGTTCGTTATCTCATTGGTCCTACTAACAATTGAATGTGGGGTGTAAGTTCGTTTTCATCCCAGCTGGCGGGCATATTTTCTCCCTTTCCATTAATCTTTAAAACATTAAACATATAACCTATATCTGGTAACAGAAGTGTAAACGACCTACCGCACTTCCCCCTTTAATTTTCATGTCTTTTTTGAATTACTATCCTTATTTTTGTCTTTATTCAACGACCCCTAATTTCACTCGGTACAATGCTGGCGCTAGGCGGGACAAGGACGACGAATTACACACAACTGAAGCGCACACTACCAACTGATTTATTAATCACAACAAACACAACCTATAAAGGAAAAATTCAGATGACGTGAAAGGTGGAGTCATTCAATCTCGCTGAAAATGAATACAATATTTGTCATGCGCATGCGCTTGCCTACGAACTGTCAAGTAGTGCCATCTCAGTTGTCGACAGTGCAATCGATGGCGAACTGATAGTCTTTTTCTTTTCGGATGGCATAAGCTTCCCATATCTCGCGGGTGATCGTTTCTGAAGATTCAAGGAGGATCGTGGTGCTTTCGAATTTCGCAGAGCACCCATGTCTGGCGCAGTGGGCAGCCAAGTGCCCTGGGGCTGAGAATTGCTTGCACATATTGTTGTGTTCTCTGAGTCGTTCGTTAACGCAGCGTCCAGTTTGGCCAATGTATGCCTTCTTGCATGACAAAGGTATCCTATAGACAACCCCCGAGCAGCATGCGACAAACTTACTCGTGTGCCTAATGCCACATCCTGTTTGTTTAGCATCTCTGGTTTTGTTAGTCATCTTGCACAGCATTTTTAGTTTTTTGGGAGCAGAAAAAAACAACCGGGACATCATGCCTCGTGCCAACCTTCTTTACCCTGTGGGAAAATTTGTGGATGTACTGCAGAACGATCGGCCGCTTCTTTGGTTTTTTGCAGTCTTTCTCTTTGTTAATCTTCTTTACCACTGTTTTTAGGACTTTTCTGCAACAGAGACAAGTACTTGATTAGTGAACCCACTTTTTGTTAGACGGTCAATTTGAAAAGTTAGACTTTCAGTGACTCTGTGTTCGCAGGTTTTTTTATGGCTTGCGACATGCAAGAAGTGGCTGTGGCTCTCTTAGTCAAATTTGAGTGCGCCGAATCGTATGGCAGCAGCGCCTTCTCTCCTCTCGTGCGATAGCACCAACACGTGTGTGACAGTCCCGTCGTCAAGTTAATGTCAAGGAATTGAATGGCGTCATTGACAGGTTTTTCATATGTGAAATCAAGGCCCTGGTGCGCAGACTCAAATGCTGCAATGATTGGAGGGATGCTACTTTCAATGTCAGTACCTGGCTTTAAGCAAACCAGAAAATCATCCACATACCAGAAGCATTTCTACACATGCAAATCTGGTAATACACTTTCCAAAATGCGGTTGCCTTGTGCCAAAAATATGTCAGAAAGCACCGGCGCTATACACGAACCTATTCCAATTCCGTCGAACTGGACATACACATCATCGTCGTGGTTCATGAGCAAGGACTCGAGGTAGAACTTCATTAAGTGCACAAAGTTGTTGCTCGCAGTGCCTGCCTCATTCTGAAATTTCACAGGTCCGTAGGAGTCAATAGCCTCCTCAACAGCGACCAGAAGGCGTTCTCGAGGGATGCTGTAAAAAAGGTCCTTTGCGTCCACGGAGAAGCATGGGATCGCCGGCGATTTGCTCAAAAAAAAGCGTCACATCACAAGAGTCCCTTATCAGGAATGCGTCGCTCACGTGAAGCCTTCGGAGGTGCATTTGGAGGTACCTTGCGACTTCTTTCTGCCAGGTGTTTCGGTCCTCGACAATTGTCCGGAAGGCCATATCTTCCTTGTGGGTCTTTATAGTGAAGAAGGGCTGTAGGCTGAGCTCTTTTGCTGCCTTAACACGTCTTGAAAGGCTTTCCAAACCCATGCTCTCGCACAAGTTTTCCGCTTTGCTTCGTAAACCTGTGAGCCTTCGCTTGTTGCTGCCCTCAACTAAGTCGAAGTTCTTAGACAGTGCTTCGTGCGCTTTTCGACTGTAGTCTTCCTCATCGAGCACTGCGAAGCTGCCAGTTTTGTCAGTCAAAATCAGCTTCATATTGTTGCCTTGTAAGAAATCGGCTGTTTGTTTCACGGCTACTGCTTTGCTCCTGCTTATCGGCTTGAAGGTTTTGACACATTCAATCGCTTCTGCAGTGCATACGTCCTTCTTCTCGTCCTCTGCAACGCTACCGAGCTTGTGCGCCATTGCAAGAAGGTCAACAGTTCTTGTCTTGGGGTGAACAGCGAAATTCGAAAGCACCACGATCCTCTTTGAATCTTCAGAAACGATCACCCGCGAGACATGGGAAGCTTATGCCATCCGAAACAAGAAAAATACTGTATCAGTTCGCCATCGATTGCACTATCGACAACTGAGATGGCGCTACTTGACAGTTCGTATGCAAGCGCATGCGCATGATAAATATTGTATTCATTTTCAGCGAGATTGATTAACTCCACCTTTCACGTCATCTGAATTTTTCCTTTATAAGTTGTGTTTGTTGTGATTAATAAATCAGTTGGGTAGTGTGCGCTCCAGTTGTGTGTAATTCTTCGTCCTTGTCCCGCCTACCGCTAGCAATGTTCCGAGTAAGAAACCAACTAGCCCCATTTCAAGCTCTGGTTCCCTAATTTCAAGTAGGAATTCGCTACACACGTAGCGAGAGTTCTGCTCTAGCAGTCTAAGTGCCATAAGCAACATTAGATGGTTCAAAGCTGGTACCGCTCCCCACATGTCGTAGAGGCTCACGTTATGGGCTGGGGGTTTTAGAACAGGTCCCTGTCACCCCAAGAAGTCTAACTGGCTCTGGTAACCACCGCCAAGCTCAACAAACAATTACCATAAATTAAGTGGCTCAGAAAGTGCAGGGGCGCACATCCCCGCCAGTAGCGGAGTGGTTATGGCGCCAGATGCGTATTCTTGATGTCGTTCGTTCGGATATTAACCGGGCTTGTGGTTCTTCTCTACCTCTCGTCAACCTTTTGAACAAGGAAAAATATCTGTGTGTTGCAAGAAGACTAAAGGACGCACCCCTGTTGCCCCTTTGCATTCCTTGACGCGCAAGAGTGCCTACACCTTTTTCTGTCCCCCGCACGGGGCACCTTGAGTAATCTTGGTGACGGTGTTGGCGACACCGCGGACCCCGAGCCCCCATACTCTTGCTGTAATTTACCGTGGCTACGAGTTGTAAGGTGAAGGGCAGAAACCACAAACGGTGTCCGTCGGAGCCCAGGTCAAGCTCCGGCGGATGGGCTCCCTGTCTGTTTACCAGGCAGGGAGGGAGCTCCGGGACCTCTCAGGCTATCAGGGTAAGGTTTGAAAAGGAAGTACCCCCGTCCCCTGCTTTTTTCAATATCGCATGGCTTTTTCTTTATCCCCCCAATCCAATGATCGGCCCCCTAAAAGGGGCCGCACCGAAGTACTAGCTAAAGGTAAACCAGAACATTTCCACAAATTTCTTGTCATTCACTCTGCAGAAACCACTCCTGTTGCAAAGAAGTCTGTCATTCTGTTGGCAAAGTGCATTGAGTCTGTTGTTGGTTCAGACTATGATGCTAAGAAACTCGCTCAGGTGATGTACTGGTCGAAGTAAAAAGGAAAAATCAGAGTGAGAACCTACTGAAACAGACGACGTTGGCCAACTTGACTGTCACTGTGACACCACACCGGACCCTCAACTCCTCGCAAGGAGTCATATCAGAGAAAGAGCTAGAGTTTGAGACGGAAGCAGATCTTCTTGAGGCGCTCCAACCTCAACATGTAACTGCAGTAAAACGAATCGTGATTCGGAGAGCAAACCAAGAAACTCCGACAAAGCATCTAATCCTAACGTTTGATCGCACAACGCCTCCAGAAAAGGTCAAAGTGGGTTTTCTTAGCTGCAACGTACGACCGTATGTACCAAATCCGAGGCGCTGCTTTAAGTGCCAACGATACGGCCATGGAACCCAATCATGCAGAGGGAAGTTGACATGTGCCAACTGTGCTGAGACAGGTCACTCCTCAGAAGCTTGTGAAAGCACCACTCAGAAGTGCCCGAATTGCAGCGGACCGCACGCTGCTTATTCGCGTGCGTGTACACAATTCAAGGCCGAAAAGGAAATAATTCACATAAAAGTAAATGAAAACATCACCTATCCAGAAGCGCGCCAAAAGCACAAGCTGCTTTCGGCCACATCGTACGCAGACGCCGCCCGCCGGGGGTTGGGGCGGTCGTTTGGTCAGCACGGCAACACAGTGCAGCCTTCTTGCTGACGTGTTGTTGTCCCAACCCCCAGCTGAGCAGCCACCTGCTGCCTCTACAACACCTGTAGAGGCTGCGGGGGCCCCGTCTCTTGCCGGACTGCCTTCGGTAGTCCAGAGTAGTCAGGAATCGCCCAGTGTGGCGACTCCAGCGAATGTGGCGATTGTGATCGCCGCTGGGAGCTCTGCCGCTCTCACTGTGTCCTCTCCACAGGCCCTAGGGACACCTGAGGGCACGGAGGAGATGGACATGGTAGGGCCCACAGAAGCTCCCATCCTAGCCCCGCCGCCTGCCCCGCCCGCGGCGCTTGCGGCTGGAACCAAAGGCACCCGTAAGGGTGCCAAGTCCAGGGGGCCCGGTCCGCCGGACACCCCCCGAACATCTGATGAGGAAATGGACGTCGGACGTTCCTGTCTGCATCGCTCCGCAAGGAACGGGCTGCGGCGTCCAAACCAACAGAAAAGCCAAAGAAACCCGCTCCAAGAATACAAGCCCCGATAGACAAAACATGAACCCACACACACATTCCAGTAGCTCTTAAGGTACATAATGGGAACAGAAAATATCATCCAGTGGAACTGTAGAGGCCTCCTTAAAAATCTTGATGATGTCTACGAAATATTGCATTCCAATCAGCCAAGTGTGATGTGTCTACAAGAAACACATTTAAACTCAAAACACACAAATGTCTTGAATAGTTACATGGTATTTAGGAAGGACAGGGCTGGTGGTGGTACATCTTCAGGTGGTGTGGCCATCATTGCCCGAAAATCATTGGCATGCCACCCTATCCAATTACAGACTGTCCTTGAGGCTATTGCCATTAGAACCATAATTTTCAATAGGCTAATAACAGTGTGCTCCATCTACATCCCTCCTGATTTCCAGCTTTCAAGCTCCGATTTCGAGGGCCTTGTAGATCAGCTACCAGACCTTTCATTCTTATAGGTGACCTCAATGCACACAACACTCTTTGGGGCTCTCACCGCACAGATGCCCGAGGTCGCCTAATCGAAAAATTTTTAATATCTTCAGGAGCATGCCTATTTAACAAAAACAAGCCTACATACCACCAATATAGCACACAACACTTATTCACACCTAGACTTGGCCATTGGCTCTGCAGTACTCTTTCCATCACTTGAGTGGGATGTTGGCACTAACCCATATGGTAGTGACCACTTCCCTACCTCACTAACATACACAGATAAAGGCCCTAGCAGTTCCCCTTCCCATTGCAAGTTTATAGAAGCAAGAGCAAACTGGAACACATTCACAGAGGCATCTCAACTACACTACACAGACATAATACCCTTACCTGTAGAGAAGGCAACCCAGCTCGTCACGGAGCACATTCTCGCCGCCGCCCAAAAAGTCAATACCCCAGGCGGTCCCACCTGGGGTCTCCCCGCGCAAACGAGAAGGCCATGGTGGAATGACGACTGCAAGCGGGCGCGGGAGGCCCAGAACAAGGCGTGGGGCATCCTTCC